>JALIZH010016231.1:0-41619 GCA_030522465.1 Rhipicephalus appendiculatus | reverse complement strand
GTACACGACATCTTTTTTGCACTCAACATACATCCTGCCATGTTTTATGTCGCTCAACATACCTCCTGCCAAGCGCTCCGTCCTGTGTCCTTTCTAAGTATTCCGTGCATATTGCGCTTGTTTCATCATGCAGGTCATCTGTTTGGTTTATTGTACACATGTGACTTGCATTTAGCAACTCTCATTCACGCTTATTCCCTTATTCACTGTTAAATTTACACTGAGCATTGCGTCATTTCGGTGGGATTATGGGTTTAAGGAGCAGGTGCTTTTTGAGGCTTTTATGTCTTGCCGCCGCATCCCTAAGCAAAAGTGCTTTTTGCCTCCCTGCTTCCTGCCGGAAATAAACTTCAACTTCAGCGTCGAACAAAACAAGAAAAAATCGAATGTTAGGGGAATATTGCTGTCCCGGAGCAATAACGATCATGTGGCTCGCTCGCGTTTCATTTCTCAATGACTCGGCTCTCACAACTTTCCTATCAAGAATGCCACGTCACGCTGAGATCGCGCTCATTATTTGCTACCGGAGTGTCCCGGAACCGCGGTGATAACGCAAAAAAAAAACACGAGAGGTTGATGACGATTACAGCTGTGTGACAGACTCCATTTTTAAAGACGACAGTCTTTCTTGGGATACTTCAACGCAGAGATTTTGGTCTGTCAGTCTGTCTTTCTATCTGTCCGTCTGTCCCTCGATTCAGCCACCCGGCCAAAGTTTAACCCCATGCTGAACGCCCAGCCATGATGCACAAGCGCATGCGTTCATACTTGTGAACATTGTCGATCAAAACGCAAATGTTACGCATATCTGAGGCGCAACATCAATACATAAGTGTTAGGTAGTGTGTTCCTTTAATAGAAAATCTATACATGCTTAGTTCTAAAAACCCTAGTGTTTCTTAGGCTGCCCTGAAATTGCGTTGCTATGCACGAAAAAGCCTGGCAGTGGCCCTGAGTTCTGCACAAGCTCATGCTTCCCGATGCTACTGCTAGATGGCGTCCATATCTCACACAGCGTAGGAAGCCTAGATGACCGGTCGTCATCTAGATGAACGGCCGGTCATGTAGGTTCCCTAACGCAGCGCCTCCTCTATTTTAACAATGCCAGCCAGATGCCGCCGATTCAACATGGATGAGGCGCTGTCTGAGGCAAGGCAAAACATAGTAGTACGGCCGGCAGAAGACTGTCGTCTTTCGACAACATTTGCAGCGAAGCACGCAGACACGGTGCACGCAGATACGCGGCGAATTTTTTTTCTTACAGTGATCAAGAACACGACACATTTCTTACCGGATCAACCAGCGGCCTAGGCTGTGGCAAGCGAGAACGACCACTATGACAAGCAGGGCGCAGATGATGCTCCACATCGCCGATGTACCGTGCTGCCCGCAAGACACCCTGCCACGAAACAAGAAGCATCTGTTAAGATATATGCCCGACTGCTAGACAAGAGCGAGTAGGCAAAAGTCAACAGCGATAACATCTCATCTTTGGACACGCCCTTAACCGAGAAAACATGGAAGCCACGAGTAAAAGACACACTGCTTACTCGTTATCGCGAGCGCGTCTTGTAGTCATTCAACGCGAGCCTAGCGCGCGTGCTGAAAAGAAACCAACGGAGCAGCTGCTCTTGGCTTATCACCGTGGTTAGAAAAACAAAGGATGCAGCATTTTCGTGGAGTCGATACCGACTGCCTTTTCTGTGGCGAAAAAATGACATCGGTCCCCATTGGAACGCGGCAAACGTGGCAGATGATATATGTAATGCGCGTACCCTACCGAGCTCGTCAAGGAAGTGCAGCATTGTTAACCGTCCTTTCGCATCCTGCATACCTTTTTCGCTGACGTCGGGACGGAGGACGTCACCGCGAATAAATGACTCCGTAAATCATAAAATTGAATGGGTCTCGTGTTTCCTGCAGTATTCAAATTCGGCGAAAGCCTTTACGTTCCTCTGCGGTCCCGGGTGGTGCACACACCGCAAACAAGTAAGCGAGATGCGCGTAGTTCCTTCGCGCGTGGCTGCTTATGATAATGAATGAGCGTTTGAGTTTAAAAAATAACATTACTAATTTATCCCGACAAAACTGAAAAACTTCATTGCTGATATCTTTATTCTCTCAGACACCTACGGTTAACACTAACTCAACTGCTGTGATCTGTGATCTCTATACTATTACTTCCCATATGTGTAATTTCGTTCAGCTATTTTTTTTGTTTTGCTTCTGTAAGTTTCATGTTTTTCCAACAATTTTGATGCGACGTATTTAACACATAATTCATATATATATATATATATATATATATATATATATATATATAAGACAAAATATGGGACTTGCGCCGACTTATCTTTTTTGTAAAATTATTTTTTTCTTGAGGCAGGGTCATTTACATTGATCAAGTAACTGCTAGCAAAATCAGCAAGACTCTCTAGGTCCGAGGGCCACGCGTCACTCACGTTGCACCTTTGGTAATAGACGCCGTCCACTGACCAGAGGGAGCTGCGTTGCTCGCACTGGCCCGTCCCAAGTTCGCTGAAATTGGCCGTTAGGGACACGCAGAACACAGGTGCGCGCGCGCACGCGTCCCCGCTGTATCTCGGCCACGATCAGCCAGAATCGGCCCACTCATACAGGGAGGTAGACGCGCGCATGGCATTCCATTTCGATCGACCCCGTCTCAATATTGCTTGTTTTAAACGCTTGGCTATGCTTTCTGGCGCTGCAGTCACTCTGGAAAACTCGACTGCACGGTGTCTATAGCGTCATTGAGGCGCAAGTTGCATTACCACCCTCTGAGTACACACAAACTCGTCTGAGACACTTATTTCTTTGTCCGCATTCCTAGGGCGCAGTGTGATTAAATAGGAACTACTAGAAACTCTTCCAACTTTCAACACTGTGCACACACACACAAACACACACACAAACACACACACACACACACACACGCACAAGCGCGCGCACACACACAAACACACATACACACCCCACCACACACACACACACACACACACATGCGCACACAAGCGCACGCACCTGCACACACAAGAACACACACACACGCACGCACGCACGCACACACACACACACACACACACACACACACACACACACACACACACACATGTTTTGGTCTAGAGCCACGCAAATTAAATAGAAACAACGAACGAAGAATGTCTGTGCGTACTGGCAAAAATGGGTCAGCACTTACATGTCTCATGTTGTTTCAATCTGGCAACAGCGCATAAATTTGCCCAGGTGGAAAAACCGACCGTAAAAAGAAACACCATTAGTAAATTAGCGGCAAAGGTCTTGAAAAATTACGCACATTTAGAAGTTATATACACACGCTTTACGGTTTACTTTCTCTTTTTTCAGGTCCACCTCGTGTTATTAAAATTGATTTACGAATCGTGTTGACGATATCATTGCTATTTTACTTCTTCACATTGGCTGCCTCTACGTAGAGTACAAGGTTTGCACGTCATACCGGTGCAATTAACGGTTCCATGAAGTAAAAAGAAGTGATGGATATCTATTAAATAACTTGCGCAAATTACCCTGTGTTGAAAAGCACTAAGATAGAATTTTAACTGTCCAACAATGTTGTGAACTTGGTCATACAGCGATAGCCTGGAGAATTTTCGCTGGAGAGTTTACACTGGCCAGCGGTATAATGTGGTCCAGATACTTACGCTCCGTGATCTTCACTGTTGACTGGCCCTTGTCTCTTGCAACGGACTGATTGCCACCAGCGTGGATGGAGGCGCCTACAACATGGAACAGTATTGAGCGTCCCGTAGCTCTCTGTCGTATTTCGGAGCACAGTAATTTATGGCCCCATATCCGGATGACACCCAGATGTTGAACCGGTTACTCTGCCAAGTAGATCATCAACCACTTATGGTCTGGCTTCGCCATCTGCCGCTCGGTTTCGCGGGGCTGTCATGAGAGGACCGGATTCACCATTCGTAATTCTATGTATACCATACATTTAAGTACAACCGACGTCGAGAGCGATAGAGGTCGGAAAGCTCTTCTGCAACGCAAACAGAACTCACCATAAAAGCTTTCCTAATAATTTCTAAATAAAGGAATCGGCCCCTTTAAAAATTCTTTCCGTTATAACACAAGGACTAAATACCACGCTAATTTACTACGCCAGAAATTCATGAAGCGTAGAGTAGATCCTTTGGACCGCGGCACACACCCACGCTGGGGGGATTGGCCAAGAACCGGGTAGTTCAGCAAGAAATTCTTAACTATTAGGTTGTCTATTTAAAGATGAAAAAAGAATTACTTAATCAAAAATTGCAAACAATAATAATATATGAATAAAAATACTGAAATGAATGTTGATGCGAGCAGTTTGATTAAAAACAAGCTGTGGTACGAAAATTTCCGCGATCAGTTTTTCTTTTTTTCCTCGTGCGAATCACGAATGGAACCAGTGGGCTTTTTACACTCAGCCATATTCTGTCTAAAAAAAATAGGTGTTCTTCATTCAAAACATTGTGCTTGTTGGAACGTTTCTGCTTAATTTAGGAGTAATTATTTTAATATTTTTTGCCGGAGTAATCAATGTGCATGGCATGAAATACCGCGAAATATGCACCCCATCTACCACGAGTAAAGAAAACAATCCTTAGTAGATACCCTGCGGTGCAGAAATGAGAATGATCGGGACGCCAGATACACCGACGCAGCCAAATACTCGCAAAGAAAAGCCTACGCCCTTTGCGTCGTAGATTCCCAGGGCATTTAGCAAGCATCTGTCACTGTTTGTGCACGAAATCCCAAGACTGCATAAGAGGTGGGCATCGCCCTAGCAACTACGACGTGCATTTACATAGTTGTCGTCTGTGCTGACTTTCAGGCAGCCATAAGCAATTACGCTAAAGGTCGTGCGCGGGCTGGCGCTGTTGGTATCTTGATGCGCCGTAGCACACCTTTCCCCTACACCTGCGTGCCATGAATTCCAGAACATGAAGATCTAGGGGGGAACGAAGTGGCACACGCCATGGCCCGCGATCACGCCTGCCGAACCATCCCCTCCACCTCTCAAGACATCCGACCTGCGTCTCCAGAGGCAGAGACTGTCCCTATCACCTTCTCAGCGATTCTACAACATCAAAGGCTGGAACCAAGGTGTAGGTACCTCCTCACCCTGAGCTGAACACAGCAGAAAGCAATGCATAAGAAGCCTACAAAGCAACACTTTCACCTATTGAAGCCTGATATATCTATTATACCCAATGCTGCACGGATAACATTGCGACAAGCGTAACGTGGCGGATATTTTGGCTTACCTTATCCTCGTGTGCCCATGGCATATCGATACAAAAACCGCGAAAGACTGTCGCGCCAGACAAGGACGCGAAGACCTCATTGAAACGTGGAAGGCCAAGCTCGTCTTCGAGGATCCGGAGCAACGACGACACCTCCTCGTCAGGGCTAAAGAGGCGAAAGCAAGAGGGTGGGAAAACTTTTCACCTAGGGTAGAACCAGGTCTTGCCCCGATATACTGTTTCGAAAATAAACATTTATTCATCATAATCATTGCGCACCTGCAAGACCAACAGGCCAATGTATGTTTCTGCAAAAACAAGCGAAGAAACACGCATGTTCCTACATATTAATAATTTAAAATACCTGGTATAATTACCAAACAAACTAATGACGGAAAACAGCATGTTTCCGGCTTCTATATGAATTATAAACAGTGTGTTTGCCGTAGAGTCTACGTTCAACACGTTACTACTAGCATTCACTGAATCGTTCTGTTGTCATCTGACCTTGTCGTCTCCTATTTCTTGCCTATGCGTAACACTATACAGAAATATTTTAGCTACCCGCAAGAGACGAAGTTCTTATTTGCACATCGCCCCTTTAAAATCCTTGCACATTAGCGTGTCAATCTTCATTATGTTTGGCTTAGTAAACAGGGCTCTCCCAGCGGTATTTTTTGCTTCATATTTTCGTTCTCATGTGTCGTGCTTCTGAGAAAATGAAAGTAAACTTGATCGTTTTTTTTCTTTCTTAACATGACAGTGTTTTATGCGGGGGGTCCATCATTGCTCCGATGACGCATTTCCGTCACTGATATGACATTGTAAAATATATACTAAGAGATCGCAAAGAAAAAAAAGTTGTAGAAAAAGTACCGTCGCCGGGAGTCGAACCTACGACTCCTCACTGCGAAGCGGCGAAAATGCGACACGTGGCGCTGTTGTTCCCGAGCACGCCCATCGCGTGAGTACCAAGGACATTGCAGAAGGATCGAAAGGTGGGCTAGTTGGTAACTGCACAACACGAGCGCCGACTGACAACTAAATGCTTTATTCAAGCACAAAGAAAAGAAAAAGAAAGGAAAGAACAGAAATGCGCGCGCACCATAAGCACCCTAAGCTATGATGCGTGAGCATCATAGCTCTCTCAAGGGTGCGCCGTATTCGCATTATTCCGCCCACTGTGCCGCTTGTGGCTGCTCACCGGAGTTCTGCCGCACGACCACTGTTTTTGACCACAATGATGCCCGCATTAGAGAGATAGCTGAAGCTTTTGCTATCAGCAAAAATGGTGACACGTGTGTCAGCACTCCATCGATTGCGTTGCTCGAATGCGAGATGGCTTACTTGGACAATACCTAAATTTGCTGCATACCTGCAATCTCTTGTCATGTGCTTAGGGTACGCGCGCATTTCTGTTCTTTCCTTTCTTTTTCTTTTCTTTGTGCCTGAATAAAGCATTTAGTTGTCAGTCAGCGCTCGTGTTCTGCAGTCTCTTCTTTGTGTCTCGTTTTTTGCGCTGTTCAATAAGAACCCCAACCAACTAGCCCAACTCTTCCTTATGCTATTTGTCTTCATTGAGTCGGACCTTTTACGTCATTTTTTAAGGCGCATGTTTATGTCTAGGCATGTTTTCTGACGGCAGTAGCGACTGAGGATCCCTGATGTTGCATACAAAGAACTGCGTACTTCCAATTTACTCCCGGAAAGTAGCGCACCAATGACAGTGGCAGATATCTGTTGTGAGAAGCCCGCCATCGCTTCTTTTTCATCTCTTAGTCCATTGCGGAGCGCCGTTTCTTCCGAGAGGTCTTACAACGTGTCTCTCCCGTGTGTATTCTCAGCTTCATCCCTGTGCTTTTTTTTTTCTTTACGCTTCTTAAACAGGAACCGATTCCAATAGGCCAATTAGCCGTTTTTTCTTGGACTTTTGTTTCCGAATCGACAAATCGGGGGAGGGGGAAGGGAGGCGCGCTGCGGTGAGACTTGGTCCCCTCCCTGTTGGAGACTCCCGCACACGCCTAATGTCATTACTCTTCTAATAAGCCAGTTCTGATTTGCGCCTATCTTTTTTTTTTAGTTCCGACTATTGGCTTAACGCCTACCTTTGAGCAAAATTTAATTACTATACAAATATTTGTTAATTTATCAATAACTCTTAACAGTGGAGCTGCTTATGCCTCGGCAATCCAGGTATGCTAGCAAATCATAACGTAGCCTTGTGTAGTATAGTACATTAAGTGGGTGGGAAAAGGAAGTCATGGTGGGCAGAGATATGTGAGGATAAGGAGGAGGGGAAAAGAGTAAAGCATAGCACATGAATGAAGGAGAGAAATAAAGAGAAAAGAAGGAAAAAAATGTAGAAAGACAGAAAGAGAGAATCAGAGAAAGAGAGAGAAATGTACAGACAGAAAGCGAAAGATATAGAAAAAAAGAGGACGAGAGAAATACAGAGGGAGAGACAGAGAAAGGAAGATAGAAGGAGCGCGAAATAGAAAGCAATATACACAGAGATTAAGAAATAAAAAAAAACATATACAGAAAAAGGGAAGACATGAATAAATAAAGAGAAAAATAAAGAAAGCTAATGAAGTCACTCAGCTCCGCTCTTCCTTCAGGTTTGTCACCATTAGTGTGAAGATCACTTAACTTTTTTTTTTATCTTAGACGCCCTAAATAACTTCTCGTCTCACGATACAAAATGTAACCGTAACTTTCGGAATAATTCTCTAAAGCTTTTTCGCAAGGGCGGGAACATGAGGGAGCACAGAAAGAAGTATTTTCATAATTACACGGGCTGCCAGGCTGCGTTTTTCGTGCTTCCGAGGATTGGAGTTTTGGTTCTATACAGCGCTGTCTCCTCCTATGGGCGGGCCTCTTCTTACCACTGGGTGATGGAGCGATGATGGTCAAGCTGTTTTGCGTGTAGAGTATTTACCCTGTGCATTACCGGCACACGAGAACCAACAGGTATATTTGTTCCACTTCCACAGGGACGAATTCGAAATCGGATACTGCGAATGCGACCCGACGACTGGCGCCGGTGACATCTGAATTCCTCTGCGCTTTCACTAAGCATCATTACTTGGTTCATTCGGGAAGGCTCCGTACATTGAAAAAAATTACACCATCTCCCGCTAAAGGGAACCATGTGTAGATGTGAAGCAGCGGGCGCTAACGCTTACACTGGCGGCGGCGTTGACGCTGGCGCTCATCGCAGCGTTGCGCAGGAGAGAAAACTGGGGAGGCGCAAAGCAGGCAGTGATGGAGCAGTGTTTCCTACTGGAACATGCCAATCGCTGCTAATGGGCAATGAGAGACAGAAGACTCCGACTGGACACAGAGACCCGCACTCCGCTTTTAGTTAACGCGCACGCTGCGAATTTTTATTGTTCAACAACGCACAGGAGAAATCTTCCACCGGCACCACCTTGGAGGTCAAGATCCATTGCCATATATACGGGATGGCCAGTGAACGGTTGTGCAGCGCGAGCAGTCGGTTTTTTCAACCAAGAAACTCGCTAGCAGACGCTGCCTGCGTCGGCGTCGCGAGGCGAGAGAGGGGGAAGCGGAGGAGAGGAGAGAGAGGGGGTGACACGCATGCGCAGTGGGAGTGTGAACGCCGTGGGCAGGGATGCGTAGAGGAGAGAGGGGGGAGCGTAGGAGAGGAGAGAGAGGGGGGGACGCGCATGCGCAGGGGGAGTTAGACGCCGCGGGCAGGGATGGAGAGGGGGGGGAGTGTAAGAGGGGAGAGAGGAAGGGAGGCGCATGCGCAGTGAGGGTGTGGTTGCCGTGGGGAGGGATGCCTAGAGGAGAGAGGGGGAGGGGGGAGAGGAGGTTTTTATTTTTATTTTTTTCTTTAACTGTTTGCGCATGCGCAGTAAGGGTGGGCACGCGGCACACCACCACCACCACCACCACCACCACCACCACCGGATCAAGCTTCGCCATAAGATGCTTCACATCTAAAACGTCATTCAATCCATTCCCCTTTATACTTCAAGTACGGTGTATAAGCGGGTGTGTTGGTACGTACATATAGTTATTCTAAAACAGCGCACAAACGGGACAAGAAAGAACCACACGACACAAGCGATGACTTCCAACAAAGATTTATTGCGCGAACGCGAAATATAAAGGCAGAAAAATACAGAGAAGACACGTGATAAACATGATAAAATGATGACAAGGGGTTACAGGATTTCGGAGTGTGTTAATGTTGCAGATATGCGATTTCCTTGTCAAGTAACTGGATGGACGGTGAACTAACGCACGAAGGCCCCCCGCTTGATAATGGTATTTACGCACATCAAGAGGGTACTCGTTGAGAGAAACATTGCAGACCTAACAAGGAATGAAAAGATTTTCGCAACCGAAAGGTGGCGCAGATAAATGTATGCCGGAAATACCCATCTGTAAATAGGAAAAAAAAAAGTAACCTTTTCGGTTTTTGAACCCTCTGCTCTTTTCCCAAATGGAAAAAAAAGAAAGCTATTTTGGAAACGAATGACATGAGTGATATGAGGGGGGAAATGACATGTCGTAGACTATTATTTACGACCCTTATTGCCTTTTCATTGGCAGTAGCAGGGCGCCTGGAGTCGCCTTTAGCAACAAATACGCAATGTGTAAACACATATATCGTAGAATTTTGCGCACACTCGACAGGTAATGACGTAGGACGTAAAATATTTTCATGCCTTAGCGACTAGCGGCGCTAGCAAACACTCATGGGGTTACCATATAAACACTCACGTAGATTTATGAGTCTTAGTAAAAAGAAAAAATTCACTTCATCATAGTATCCTTGGTCATCGTACTTTTTTTGAAGTGCTTGCGAGTAAAGATATTATGAGAGAGTTTTTTTTTCCAGCAGCTACTTTCTTTGATGTGGGCACCGCAAAAAGTTAAGCGCTGGGCGTAGATAACCCACTGACGTTAATGTATCCAGTGTATCAAAGTGCTTGCGCAGGGCAACACCATTATAAATTTGAGAACATCTACAATACCTTTCTTCCTAGATGACCATGTTCCTTACAAAGTGACTAACGACAATGTAAAAAATTACGGCCATTCTAATTTTGCAAAACATCTAACAGAAAACGTGCTATGCTGACATTCTGAAAGCGGATACGAGAACTGGACGATAGAATAAATGAATAGACAAGTTGTTGCTGAAAAAGTGGTTGCTCTTTGACACCATCCAACAAACATGACGGCGCACCATAACTTCGGACTGGGAGAAGAAACGGAAGTAGTATATTCAGTGGACGTTAGCTTAGACTCCGAAAGTGATTGCTTTTTTGTAAAAGGAGCTCTTCTTCAAGCACCTTACAACACCTGTATCTTAGCAAATTGTTTCTTTATATTACGAAACCGATATTCTTGTGAGAAAGCGCTTCATGATGTGGTGTCCACTATTTCTACACTGTTCCGTTGTGCGACATTATGTCTGCTGAATAAGATGTCGGTATCCTGTTTTGTGTCGCATGTGAGTTAAATTGAATAAATTTTATTTTCCAGTGGTTATTGCTACAGGGGCCCCAGGTTAGGCTTCCAGGGATGCATCGTCCGGGGAACATCTTCCGAGGTCCGCGATGCTGGCCTGGCCCGCTGGACAGCCTGGTCTGCGGGGGGCCTCCCTGAAATGTGTGGCTTGCCATCGCTCATCGAGATGTCCCGCTTCAGAAGGTCCTACATTTGTCTTCCTCAGCCCTTTTAGTTTTCCTTAGCACTTAAAAACCCACGGGCCATATCTGCCGCTTCGTGGTCGCACCACGGGCAGCCAAGCGAGCAGTGCAGCGGGCTACACAGCACGGTGCAGGTAGTAGAAGTCAGTGAAAGTGCCCGCCTGCAGACCGTCTCAGCTCGACCACCTGGCACTTGTCCAGCCGCGCGTATGTGTTCTGGATATTTATTCAGATCTTTCCTATAGTGCCCATACCCGCATACTTCGGCCCGTGGTATACGGGTATGTGCCACACGCGTGTGCAGGAAAAGGTTTGACGACGTAGGCGACAGTATTAAATGCGAAGCATTTCTTAGCGAACTTCGGCGTGTTTGAGCGTATCTATCTATCTATCTATCTATCTATCTATCTATCTATCTATCTATCTATCTATCTATCTATCTATCTATCTATCTATCTATCTATCTATCTATCTATCTATCTATCTATCTATCTATCTATCTATCTATCTATCTATCTATCTATCTATCTATCTATCTATCTATCTATCTATCTATCTATCTATCTATCTAGCCGCCTACAACTTTGGGCTGTACTGATCGTATCGTTAATGGGATTTATACCAAAATCGGCATGGCATAACATTACTGCATGACGAACACGAATGACTGGTCATATCATGAAAATCAAGGTATAACTTGTCGTGAAAACTATGATTTACACGCCATGGTCGTAGTGCTCCTGAGGCCGTTTCCTTAACTTGATATATCCAAAAATTGGTACGATGAAATATTTCTGCATGACCAACATAAATGTCAGGTGGTAATATGCAAATCATGAAGTGCATGTCATGTACAACATGATGTACATGCCACACTCATGGTGCGCTGACGGCCGTTTCGCTAAGTTGACATACACCAAATTTGGTAATGCGTGCCGTGACTGTATGCCACTCCCTGGATTATCATCGGTGATTTTAATGCTCATCACTTGCTTTTGGGTAGCACCAAAGTTGATTCGAGGGGCCGGAAACTTGCTGAATTTGCCTCACGCCACGAACTTGACATCATGAATGACGGAAGTCCAACATATTTACGTGGTTCGAGATACATCAGTTGCTTGGATCTGGCACTCGTGTCACGGCCATTCACTCAACAAGTGCGATGGTTCACAGATATTGAGACTCATGGCAGTGACCATATTCCAGCGTATCTGAAGGTCACAGGTTTTGGAAATTCCTCATCTTCAGTTTACAGAAAAGTTAATTGGACAATATATAAGACGAAGGTGGATGAGGCATGCGAAGGTGTCGCGTGCGGCCTGGAAGAGGTAATTGTAAATGTGATGGAAGCGGTTAAGAGCGCCGTTACGTACACATCAACACGCACGGAATTCGATGTGGAACTGAGATTTTACGAACGATTCGTAGGTGGGCTGAGAGGAGATACAGGCGCACTAATTCAATTCAGGACCTCAGAGATGCTCGACGTCTACAAAAGAAAATCCAACGTCGAATGGACAAGCTGGAGGACCAACGGTGGAAGGAAATTTTGCGAATCACTCGATCCTCGCAAGCCTATGTCCCTTATATGGCGAACGGTGCGTGGCCTTGGCTCGACTCCACAACAACGACATCCATTCAGCACACTGGCTCTCCAACAAGGCCGCCTGCAGGTTGATATTGCCGAAGATTTCTTCGTGAGGATTGCGGGCGATCTCGTCGCCATGAGTGACGAGGTTCCCGACGATGTTCCTGCACTGAATGTAATTTTCTCACTCGAGGAACTGGTTGCGGCTCTAGCCACCTGCAGGCGTTCATCGTCACCTGGGCCGGACGGCATTACATACGCTGCTTTATGCCATCTTGGAGAACGTGGTCACGACCAGCTACTGAAATGCTACAACCAGTCATGGAATGATGGCGTCGTTCCTGACAGGTGGAAGTCCAGCCGCTTGGTACCGATCCTCAAGCCTGGAAAGTCGCCACTTGACCTGGCATCGTACCGACCCATTGCGCTGTCTAGCTGCGTGGGAAAAGTAATGGAAAGAATGGTCCTCACACGCCTCGAGTGGTACCTAGAGTGCCACAATATATATTCAGAGGCTATGGCTGGTTTTCGACGAGGCCGCTCTTCTATAGATAATGTCATCGACCTTGTGACCTCTGTGCAACAACAGAAACACCTCAAGCGCATATCCGTTGCTATGGTCCTCGATGTGAAAGGGGCCTACGACAACGTAATGCACGACGCCATTCTCGATGCCTTGGATAATATTGGAATCGGTGGAGAAACGTTTCGATGGATTCGGAGCTACCTATTGAAGAGAACCTTCTTCATGCACACCGCGGAAGGCCGCACCGTTGGTCATTACACCTCTCGTGGCGTCCCGCAGGGTGGGGTTCTTAGCCCTACTTTGTTTAACCTCACGATCATTGGGCTTGTCCGGGTTCTACCTCGATCAGTCAACATTTCTGTATACGCCGATGACATATGCATCTGGGCTTCGGCAGTGACACGACCCCAGGTACGTGCAAGGCTCCAAAAAGCAGCGAGAATAACGTCGAAGTGCCTCGTGCTCGAGGCCTCAGTTTTCTACCGAGAAGTGCGCCTTAGTTTCTTTTACCCGCAAGGCGATGTTCTCGTATCCCGTTTCAATAGACAACGTAAGAATTTCGTATACGAGATGTCACCGATTCTTGGGCGTCATTATCGACAGAGACCTTTCATGGAGTGCTCACATCTCGCACTTGAGGAAGAGGCTCACCTCTATCGCCCACGTAATGAGATTTCTCGTCGGTAAAACGTGGGGTGCATCCGTATCAGCTATGCTGCAACTGTACAGAGCACTCTTCTTGGGGTATTTGCGGTATAGCACACCTGTACTCTCAACCGCCGGGAAGACTAACATCCGGGTGCTGCAAAGCATTCAAGGCCAAGTCCTTCGCACATGCTTGAGGTTATCTAGATGTTCTAACACGGTCGCAACAATTGCTATCGCCAAAGACCACCCGATTACGACATATATAACTGTCGACACCCTCCGGGCGCATATTCGCCATATATCCAGAACGCCTGACCATAACCTTGCTAGCCTGCCACTAGAAAGACCGAAGGCAGAGTTTTCCAGAGTCGTTGCGGCTAACCAGCATTCTATCTCCTGGAGGTTCTCGCCCGCAGCCATACCGCTATGCCCGGAGTGGTGCCTGCAAAGACCCCCCTGTGCTCCTTGAGGTGCCGGGGATATACAAAAAAGCTAGCCTGTCATCTGCAGCCCTCAAGGAGATCTCATTGGAGCTTTTGCATATATCGTATGCTAACCGAATTCATATTTACACGGACATTTCGGTATCGGGAAGTTCGACGGGTGCCTTTGTTCCATCTCGATCAATCACCGTCAAGTTCAAGACTTCACACGATCACGACATCTACGGGCTCCGAGCTTGCCGCTCTTCTAGCCGCAATGAAATTTGGTATGCAAGAATCCCGAGGTAAGTGGGCCATGTTCTGCGACTCCAAGGAGGCCCTTCAGTGTGTGCGAAGTCTACGACGTGGAAACTACCATCAGTTGGTTTCTCAAATCAATGAAATTAGTCATCGCGCCACTAGTCAAGGACACGACATAGTCTTACAATGGCTGCCGGGTCACTGTGGGATGAGTGGTAACCACCTCGGCGACAACGCTGCCCGATGTGCCCACGAAGGAGCGCCCACACTGCTCATACCCCTGTCAAGAGTCGACGCTGCAAGAGAACTTCGTCACATCGCGCATAATGCCACGCTTACGCATTCGAATTCTCCACTGAACTCCACTCGTCGCCCACAAAACCTGGAATCGCTACTCCAACTACACCTACCATCAAAGACTTCGCGACGTGACGCTGCAATGCTATGTCGCTTGTGGGTCGGCGTAGCATTTACAAACTCATTCAGCCATCGCATAGGTATGGCTGAATAATCCAAGCGTGATAGCTGCTACTGTGAAGAAACTCTTGACCACGTCTATGTGCCACTGTCCCTACTTTGAACAAGACCGCCGGATTCTCCAGTGTGCCTTGAGAAGACTGGATGATCTTCCCTTTACTCTGGAAAGGATCTTGGGTGCATGGCCTACAAGTACATCAGCCCAGAAAGCCACACGAGCCCTTCTACAATTATTGAAGACAACATCGCTGAGCGACCGCCTGTGAAACCCTGCACTGTGTGTGTCGTGTGCAATGTGCATCTACTTCTCTCTTTTTCTCTCTCTCTTTTACACCCTTATTCCCCTCTCCCCACGTGTAGGGTAGCGAACTAGACGTAGTCTAGTTAACCGCCCTACCTTTCCTATATTCATTCTCTCTCTCTCTTCACTCACAAGCCTTTATAGAATAAATGTTTTCTCTCTCTCTTTCATCAACATGTAGAGAACTACCACAGTTTCTACGATTTACTCTGTCTTTACCAAAGAAAGAAAATATTGTTTCAGGGCGCTAGGGAAGTTCGTAGAATCAAAGACTACCACTGGCAGCCTGTCCGAAGTCTTAATTCCTCTAAACTTCAGCACGCGTTTTCCGTATACATTATTACATGTCGAGATATTGAAAGACACCGCAATTAAGTTCTGGGCGAGATGACGAATGTAATATGGATCATTTGAAAGGATGGTTTAATCTAACGACCCTATTACCAGACATCGAAACGCTTTGTTGTCGTTGAATTGGTAATATGTGGTACTGGTGGAATAATCGGACCGTGTGATCATATAACCTGGAGTGAGACATAATTCTAAGTCCACGTTTCTTGTAGCATAATGGTCTGAATTAATAAGGCGTTGTACGCCCAACCCCTCGAGTCGATACAAACCTCAAGTGACTTTCAATAAAATCAAAACACCTAGGTAGCAGAGCTGGCATGTCAAAACGGTCACGGTCTAGTGTTAATCCGTAGCAACGCAACAATAACCTAGAGTAGACACTGTTCTGGGTACCTGCCAATGCTGGTCTTTAACAAAAAATAACTCCAAGGCATTTGTAAGAATATATCCGTATTAGCGAAATGCGATTTATTTCTTTGTTTAAAAGCCTCGTATCTACTCTATTGAAGCGAGACTGGGGCAATAATTTTTTTGTTTTCTTTGTGCTAATTCTTAATTTGTGTCCTAAGAACCAGTCAGAGATAGTCTGTTGCTGCCTATTTATGTTGCGATAAGTGTTGTAATATTATCTCAGTTGCTATAATGCATCTCTTGTCTGCGTACATTGATATTTCTACACAGTCGATTATATGTGGCGGGTCATGTATATCTAAAAGAAAGAAAAGAAAAAGAAGAGGACCTAATGTTGAGCCTTGCGAAGTATTCACACCGGCACACAGTAAATGTGGACACCACACATGCATGCCATCTATCTGAAGTAAACCAGCTGAAAATTTCGATCTGATAGTCACTCAGTAGTGACACTGCATCTTGCGCTCAACAACATATCTGCTGTGGGATGACGTCATCTGACAGTAGTGGCAGCAGTCAGTCATTTCTTTGCTATATGGTCCAGGCAACATATGTTTCATGCATATTGATTGACCAAACAATGCTATTTTAGGTTTTATTCGCTCGCGCAGTAAAATACATATCGGGTTCCTTTGGCTTACTGTACCAATCTGGCAAAAAGTTAAGAACAGCAGATCAGTTTCTCGTTATACCAGCCACATCAGAGCGTTTGTGCACTGAAAAAGTGCATCGCATTACATCATTAATATGCACGAATATTTATGCTGTTGCACATGATGCTGCATCAAAACAGATATAACTCCTCGACACGAACCACATTGTCAAACTGGGGCCGAATTCCCAGGCTATCACTTTTTTAGAGATATCGCTTTCGATGGACTTTGCCTGTATAGTACACAAATAGTCCCGTCAATCGTTGGGCATACGATCGTGCATGTCACGCAAAGTGACGCTGTCGCTGAAAGGGATCGTCTCAGAAGAGGGCCCCAGTAGCAACCTCTCAACTGAAACAAAACCCAAATAATATTGCACAACTGCTACTGTACAGTTATGTAATGACATGGCTAAATTTGCCATTGTAAGACGCTATAGAAACGCATCAACGTTAAGAAACACCACTGATGATCCTGCAATCTCATTATTTAAATGTATACCGTTTATGGAGCTTAATTCTCAAAATTGGCAGGAAAAAATATGCTCTAAATGCTGCTTCATTGCACTAACTTCGCGAAAAAAATGTATTGTCTCACTACTGCGGATCAGCTGCGTCGGCGTCGCTGCCCCTGGGAGGCGGCACTCACCAGCGACAAGCTTTCCGACCAGCTTTGGGCCGTCCGGCAAGCCGAAGTTGCCGCCCGGGTCCAAGGATTTTCCGCCGTCACCTGAGGCACCGCCGTCACCTACGGAGAGTGGGGCGGAACAGGGGTGAATCCCCTCCTCCCCCCCACCTCGCCCTAAGAATCCGGACTTGAAAATAAAGTTTATTCGTCGATTGAATATCTTGGTTACGGAAAAGACGACACTCACGGCGCTGCCTGTGGCACGGTGGAAGAATGAGGACCGAGGAAACCGCTAAAATCGTGAATCTGTTGCACTCTTTATTAAAACGCGTACGCAGAAATTAATGCTTTAAAACCTGTAGTTGCAGTTGAGGAAACCACAACACGTCCGTTTCGTATCTAAGCTAACAGGTCCGCCTCGCAGTCGCGGTTCACCGGCTTGACAAGACCAATAAACGTTGCCGTGGAGCAACACGCAAAGCAGGGACGATTTCGGTACAGATCTTCATATCGTCGTTGTAACCACGTGACTCGTTGCTCGGAGTCTTCGGTTTCGTGCTTGTAGTGTATGTGCACGCACTTCAACTGAGTTGCTCGGGCGGCCGACTCATACAAGCATTTCGATGCATCTTTTTCTGAGACCACCATCGACGTCAGAAGGCACAGGTGCTGCAGGCTCTTCATGCCGAACAAGCTGTCCTGCGGTGATGGAAACGATGCACGTGAAATCATTCAACATAGACGTGCGCGTACCAGCACAGTTCGAGCACGAAAGAAAAAAGCACGGCTTTGAACGCTAACGTGTGAGCAAACTGAATTCACAAGCGCGTGTTACAGCTCAGCGGCCCATAATGCGCAAAGAAACGGGCACGAAAACGAAAGATACGCGAAGTATTTCAGAAAGACGGGGACAGATTGATAAAGACGCATTTTGCTTACTTTTTTTGCAATCTTTAAAATGTACTGCCGAAGTTGGAATGCAGGTGGAGACTAGAAGGTACGAGAAGTCGTGGGTCAATTAAGAAATATCGCAGCATGCAGTGAACGTGTCGGCAAGGGGAATTTTCTAAATCGGGGAAGACATGTGACGCAGAGCCTCTAGCCACATTCTCTGTGCCATTGGAGATGTTTATTGTACTCGCGGTTGATAATCAAGCTCAGTACGGCCCACTGTTTGAAGGAAAGCGCGAGTGCGTGGCCGGCGGTCCGCGGAGCCCTAACTGCTTGCGAGATTTCGATATGCGGCGCATGCGCATTGGTTCATTAAGATGGTGCGTGCCCCGCGTCGTCTGCTACTTCTCTGCCCATGCACTCGGCGTGCGATAGAACACCATGACCCTTCGCGCTTTACGTCCTCGCACTGTGAGTCAATTGATACCAACTCGGCCTTCCGCTTCTTCATTGAGCCGATATTTCATGATCGCAAGGGCTAGCTTAGAATGTTCACTCCGTCAGACTTCAATAGTCTTGTCCGTTATCAAAAGTGGCCAGTTGCAGCGAACAGTACGTGAAAAAATGTGACGGGCTAAACGGTGATAGCATACGAAAACTGCAGCAATAAAACCATACATTTTTTGTTCTTGCTTGAAATTCAACGAGCGGCAGGCAGAGTGACAGATAAAATGCACCGCAAAAATACACAATCGCTTTTCAACGCTTTCATGCGCACAGGCGGAGAAGTAGCAGACGAAACTGGGCGCGCGCCGCTATTGCAATTCTATGCGCATGCGCCACATTTACAAATATCACCGCCAGTTAGCTCCGCGCGGCCCGCCGGCCACCAGTTCGCGTGTTCCCTCCAACAGTGGACCGTACTGCACATTATGACATCTGACAGAATTAAGTTGCGCGCGACAATGAATGACGCTTGAGCCTAAAAAAACAAAAGGGACAGAAAAGAGCCATGCCCTCAGTAACTCAATACGCCGATCTTCACAGCGTCGAAATATGGCTGACTCACCTGAAGATGCTCATCGTTGATGGGCAGTTCTGGATGTTCCAACACGAGACACCGGATAGCACTGTTCTCGCCAAGAAGTTTGCACAAATGGCTGTATTGGTGGCTCTTCACGAAGGACCATTGGGCCAGTCGAAGCGTTACCGCTGCCCCGTAAAACTCGACGAAATTCAGTAGCACATCAGAAGACACGTCGCAGAGGGTGAGCCTAGCGATGCCGTTCTTGACAAAGTTCGACGCGGTGGCGGTGAACGGTGCCTGGGTCGCCTTAATGACGTTGTCCTGTTCGCACGAGATGCACCGGAACTGCATCCCTCTCCGTACAATACGCACGTCGAGGTCTCGAAGGTTGGGGACTCTAATCGGCAGAAGGCGTATGAAAGACTGCCTTGCAAACCAGCAAGGCGGTGCCGAGAGCGCCTTCAGGTGGTCCTTAAACGGCTTCTGATCCAACAGTATCGCCATGTCCATACCACGGTTTACGTGAAACGAATTCATATTCAGCTCGGCAATGTGGTCGAGCGTGATGAAGAACAAGCATAGATAGTCGCGGTACAGGTTTCCTACCCTCGGATAAACTACGATATCGGGCTGTGGCGAGAGTAGCAAAAGACAGAGCTGGCGAACGTGTGTCCAGTCACATCGGCGACTCGATTCACGGAAGAACTCCGCCGTGGAATTATTGACAGTAAACACGACCACCTGTGGCGGAAGAGTGCGCACTCCACACAAGCTGCGTACGGGATCACCTAGTTCAACGCAGTTCCACGAGTCCTCCGACCTGTTGTGACGAACGTTGGCGCAGATTGTCGCGCAGTTCATGAACACCGTCGATGGATCCGGTTCGTCAGGATATGAGGTGAAGGCCTGTAGTTCGGAGGTGATTGTGAACGTCTCCAAATGGTAGAGCTGTTCCTGAAGACGGCGACACTTCGCCAGAGTCAGCGTGTCCAAGAAGGATCCCCGCGTGAGGTGAACGTGTAGGTCGGCCACTTTAGGCCAGTATTTCAGAAGCTCCCAGAGGAACTCAAAGCTACGATAGCCGCCGACCTCAACGTACACTTGGCGCAGACTATGGGCTACAGTGCAGGCCCGCTCTTGCGACGCTATCCGATTGATATCGACTATCTCGATCTCGACGGCCTCCTTCACCATTTCGACCAGCGAGAACTCGAGTCGCTCCAGATGCTGTAGTCCTTCGAACATCAACTGGAGCAGGTGGCTGGGCTGGAGCACGCTGGCGACGCAGCACAGTCTCCGGAGTCCTACGCAGCGTCTGATTTGTGCGCACAGCTTTGCCGGGTCGCCGCCGACGCAGTTGCTGAGGACAAGTTCGCGGATGGCGTGCGGGTTTAGCCCGTCTAGTCGCTTTTCCAAGTCAGGCAACTCTTCGTTCATACTCAGGTGCACGGTCACCTCGATCACGCTCACGGCCATTGCTCGTGGAAACGGATGCCTCTTGTTCGAGTGCCTAGCGGGGATGCTCGACTGGCGCGCAAAACTCACGTATGATCAGGCGGTAGAGGGGTGAATGCGTGTTCACCGCTGCGTTCAGCCGTATTGAAATATACCCGAGTTCTGTGGAAGTGACGTCATGAACAGGTAGCGGCGTTGCGCTCGAAACATGCCACTGACTCTGAAAGAACATGACCTTCTTATCTGTGGTACGATACTCGGGAAAGCGCATTATGAAAATCGGTGTTGCCATGAACGGAAAAATTCTAGCCTAGTAAACTGCCTTTTCTGAAAGTGTAGCATATCATGAAGATCAGGCTTGCGCTGGCGCTTTCTGTCGTTCGTTCATCGTTATCTGAGTGCAGCCACATCACCTGCTTGGCAAACTGCGCAAAGTGCCTTTTTATTATGCCAAACCGCAAAGTGTGACTGCATCCCTGTGCTGTTAGAAGAATTCTTATAAAGGTACGGATACATAGAACAGTTAAGCACTGTGCTATAATCACGCGTTTTTCGTGAGCGAAAAAAGCCGGCAGATCCCACGCACTGTGGGAATCGATGTAATGCGAAGCAGCCAGCAAGAAGCAAATTATACTATACATAACACGGGTGCCATAAGTTACTTGTTAGGACCTCGTCCGCCGCGGTGGTATAGCGGTTAGGGTGCTCGGCTGCTGACCCGAAGGTCGCGGGTTCGATCCCGGCCGCGGCGGTCGCATTTCGATGGAGGCGAAATGGTAGAGGCCCGTGTACTGTGCGATGTCAGTGCACGTTAAAGTACACCAGATGGTCGAAATTTCCGGAGCCCTCCACTACGGCGTCTCTCATAATCATATCGTGGTTTTGGGACGTTAAACCCCAGATGGTATTATACTTGTTAGGACCTGCCATTTATGTCCGTCATACAGTCACGTTGGTCTACTATAACAAGCTAGCGAACTAGACGCAAGTGCACCATGAGCGTGGGATGTCAGTCACATCGTTCATGACATGCATGTCGTGATTTTCATGTCACCACCTGCCACTTATGTTCGTGATACAGTAACGTCACGCAATGTAAATTTTAGTGTATATCAAGCTTGCGTACTAGACACCAGCGCACCATGAGCGTGGCATGTAAATGGCGTTGTACATGACATGCATGTCATGAATTTCTTGTTACCACCTGTCACTTATGTTCGTTAAAGTCATGTAACGCAATACCAACTTTGGTGAATATCAAGCTAGCGAAACGGCCGAGAGCGCGCCATGAGCGTGGCATGCAAGTCGTGCTGTACTATGAGAATTCATGATTTTTATGTTACCACTTGTCATTTATGTTTTTCATTGTCACATCACGAAATACCAAATTTGGCTCATATCAAGCTGGCAAAACGGCCGCAACGGGGCCATGCGTGGCATGCAAGTCATGTTGCACATGACATGTCATCATTTCCGTATTACCACTTGTAATTTATGTTTGTCATACAGTCACGTCACGCAATACCAAATTTGGTGTATATCAAGCAAGCGAAATGGCCATGAGCGTGCCATGAGTGTGGCATGCAATTCATGTTGCACATGACATATCATGATTACCATATTAACACTTGTCATTTATGTTCGTCGTACAATCACGTCACGCAATACCCAATTTAGTGTATATCAAGCTAGCGAAATGGCCGCGAGCGTGCCATGACCGTGGGATGAAGATCATGTTGTAGGTACATGACATGGACGTCAAGATTTTCATATTACCACCTGTCAATTATGTTGCTCATGTAGAAATGCCTCATCGTACCAATTTTTGGATATATGAAGCTAAGGAAGCGGCCGCAGGAGCACCAGGGCTATGGCGTGTATATCATAGCCGTTCATGACAGGTTAATCATGATTTTCATGATATGACCGGTCGCTGATGTTCTTCATGCGCTCATGTTATGTCATACCAAATATTGTGTAAATCCCATTAACGATACGGTCTGGAGAGCTCAAAGTCGTAGGCGGCTAGGTAGATCGATATGCTCAAACCCGCTGAAGTTCGCTAAGAAATGTTTCGCATTTAAGCGCCGTTTGGAGAACGCCCGCGCTGCCGTGGTCGCTAGTGCAGCCGCACGGAAAGGAAGCAGCGGTGTTTTGGCGCCGCGTTTGCGGGGTCGCTAGCTCTTCGTCAAAAGCGCATGGCAGCTCCAAAATTTTCCGCCGAAACGCGTGAATGTCGGCGCCGTCTTGCGGCATTGGAAAAAGCCGGCAGATCGCGCACACTGCGGGAATCGATGTCATGCGAAGAAGCCAGGAAGGAGGAAATCATGCTTTACATAAATTGCATGTCATGTTTTACATGTTAGGACTTGTCATTTATGTTCGTCATACAGTCAGGTCGCGCAATACCAAATTTGGTGCATATCAAGCTCACGAAACGGCCGCGAGCGCGCCGTGAGCGTGGCATTAAGTCATACTTTTCATGACAAGTTATTCGTGATTTTCATTATATGACCAGCCAATTATGTTTTTCATACAGTCATGTTATGCCATACGAAATTTGGTATCAATCCCATTAACGATACGGCCAGGAGAGCACAAAGTCGTAGGCGGAGATAGATAGATAGATAGATAGATAGATAGATAGATAGATAGATAGATAGATAGATAGATAGATAGATAGATAGATAGATAGAGAGATAGATAGATAGATAGATAGATAGATAGATAGATAGATAGATAGATAGATAGATAGATAGATAGATAGATAGATAGATAGATAGATAGATAGATAGATAGATAGATAGATAGATAGATAGATACGCTCAAAGTCGTCGAAGTTCTCTAACAAATGCTTCGCATTTAAAAAAATTGAAGGACACTTTGTACATTCCAAAGTGTGTTCGGCGAAAGCGTGTGGCCATTCCACTCATTATGCCATGTCTTTTTTCTTTTACACTCTCAGTGGGATAAGACACAAACCGAATGGGTGCGTGTTTTCTTCTGTAATTTTTTACCGCGAATCGCAACGAGACGCGAGACTCATGTTCCTCCGTTCACATGCGTTAGTATTTTCTCGCGCTTTGCACATCGTGCAAACGCCATCCGCGTTCCAGCTCTTAAATTGACGGACCCTTTGTAAATTGGAAAGTATATTCCGTGAACGCCTGGGTCCATTGAGACGGCGTCGGTCAGAATGATTGCAAACTGGGCACAGCGACGCTACGCAAGCAAAGCGCGAGCGCTATAGAGTCCGACGCGACCGGCGTCCGTCTGCGCATCCCGGCGGCCACCTGGCTCCGTGCCAGAGCTCGGTTGGACGGACGGGCAGACGGACGGACATGGACGGACGGACGGACGGACGGACGGACGGACAGACACCGGACGGACACCGGATGGACGTGAGCATGAGACATTAAAGGCTTTTGCCTTAAAGATTACACCATCTCCCTCTAAAGGGAACCATGTGTAGATGCGAAGCAGCGCGCGCTAACGCTTACATTGGCGGCGGCGTTGACGCTGGCGCTCATCGCAGCGTTGCACAGGAGAGAAACCTGGGGGGGCGCAAAGCACGCAGTGATGGACCGGCGTTTCCTACTGGAACATCCCAATCGCTGCTAATGGGCAATGAGAGACAGAAGACTCGGACTGGACATAGAGACCCGCAGTCCGCTTTTAGTTAACGCGCACGCTGCGAATTTTTTATCGTTCGACAACGCACAGGAGAAATCTCCCACCGGCACCACCTTGGAGGTCAAGATCCATTGCCATATATATGCGGTGGCCAGTGAACGGTTGTGCAGCGCGAGCAGTCGGTTTTTTCAACCAAGACACTTGCTAGCAGACGCTGCCTGCGTCGGCGTCGCGAGGTGAGTGAGGGGGGGAGCGTAGGAGAGGGGAAGACGCGCATGCGCAGTGGGGGGTGTGGACGCCACCTGCAGGGATGCCTAGAGGAGAGAGGGGGGGAGCATGGGAGGGGAGAAAGGGGGGAGCGTATGAGGTGAGAGAGGGAGGGGACGCGCATGCGCAGTGAGGGTGTGGCCTCCGCGGGGAGGGATGCCTAGAGGGGAGAGAGGTGGAGAGGAGGTTTTTTATTTTTATTTTTTTTAATGGGTTGGCGCATGCGCATTGGGGGGTTTGGACGGACGGACGGACGGACGCCGGACGGACACCGGACGGACGGACACCGGACGGACGTGAGCATGAGACATTAAAGGCTTTCGCCTTAAAACCAAACACGCGTCGGCACCCTAAACTCTGCTTGGGGGAGGAGTGGGCGGCGCTACACGCGAGGCATTGTAGTGCCGCGGCGTCTCGCTACGCGCGAGACGCCGCGGCGCGATATCGCGATGGCCGGCGATTGCATACGTCAAAGTACCGCGCGCCCCTTTACGACCACGCGACAACAGCGCCTGAAATCGCGCCATGCGGGACTCGGCGGCGCGATTTCGCGTGGGCGTTCGTCAAAAAGACGCGCTTTCCTCCAGCCGCACGTCAATCGCCTCTGAAATCGCGCCGCGCGGTTCCACCTTATCCGGACCGCACAACCCAACAAAAAGAGTCATTGCTTTGAAACAAAATCTGTTGGGCCCTCGGGATGACACGCTACTACTGTGCGTTAAACTTAATGCGCAGACAAGTAAGCTCCAGGGGATAAATCTAGAGTTTCGCAATAGAGAGCTTTAAATCGAGATTGTGGTGCCTGTACGTAAGAGACTAAAGTTAAGCAAAAAAAACATCCCCATCTCCCGCTAAAGGGAACCATGTTTGGATGCGAAGCAGCGGGGAGATGGCTGGCTTGAGCGGGAGAAACATCGCCGCTTCCGATTCGCGGCAGCGGCCCGGGCGCTCATCGCTGTGCTGCACAGGAGAGAGAATGAGGCGCGCTCCGTCATTTTTATACCGTGGAACTACCGTGGTGCCCCCCAGTGGTGTATGCAGCTGTCGCACCACCTGTCGCGCGCCGCTCCGTAGAGGATTCCTAGAGGAGAGAACGGGCGGAACCATAGGAGAGAGGGGACGCGCATGCGCTGTGGGGGGTGTGGGGCGCGGGTGCCGCTCCGTAGAGTAGAGGATTCCTAGAGTAGAGAAAGCGGGTGAGCGTAGGAGAGAGGGGGGAGAGGACACGCATGCGCTGTGGGGATGTCGGACGCCGCTCCGTAGAGTAGAGGATTCCTACAGCATGAGAAAGGGGCTGAGCGTAGGAGAGAGGGGGGAGAGGACGCGCATGCGCTGTGGGACGCTGGCGCCGCTCCGTATAGTAGACGATTCCTAGAGTAGAGAAAGGGAGTGAGCGTAGGAGAGGAGAGATAGGGGGGAGGGGGACGCGCATCCGCTGTCGGGGTGTTGGACGCCGGGGCCGCTTCGCAGAGTAGAGGATTCCTAGAGGAGAGAAAGGGGGTGAGCGTAGGAGAAGAGAGAGAGGGGGAGCGCATGCGCTGTGGGGGGTGTAGGACACGGGACGCGGGCACCACTCCGTAGAGTATTCCTAGAGGAGAGAAAGGGGGGTGAGCGTAGGAGAGGAGAGAGGTGGAGGAGACGCGCATGCGCTGTGGTGGTGTGGGATGCGGGAAGAAGGGACGGACTAGGGCGTCGTAAAATGTGCCAATAACTATAAAAACTACACCCCTAGAACAAAGTTCTGCACTTTTTCGCCATGGTCATGCTTCAGACCCCGGCGGGATCGCTGGGTTAGTGTACGCCTCGTAAAGCAAGTGATCCCGCGGGTACGTTCATGAAGTACGTACATGCTGCAGCTAGTTCACTGTGGATTTACGCTCCAACTGATAATTTTACAGTGCTGAAGGAACCGAGTGGCAGCCGGCAAAGTGATCTCGAGACTGCAGTCTCTAACATTCGTTGGCGAAAGCCATCGACAGATCCAGCTATTCTCCCTCGTACGCTGCTGCTCTTTTCCCGCCGTATAGCAGTTCGCAGACTGCGCAGTTCGTAAACAGTAACAGTAAAGAAGAAGCCCCTCATGCCAGGAAAAATGCGTCTTAGGCTGCGAGACGGACGGACAGACAGACAATGAACTTTATTGTGGTCCTGAGGGGCGACTCGGAAAGCCCCCCTCACGGGGGAGGAGTCGCCGCGGGCAGATCCCAAGTCGGGACAGGCAGGCCGTGCCTGACAGCCGTGTCGCGGGCCCTGTGCACAGCCCGTAGTTGAGCGGTGAGGTCAGAGCTATTTTAGAATTTATTCCCCTATTACTGCCGGTGCTCTTGACAGCGCTGTGCCTGTAAGCAAAGCCGTGCGACGCCGCTCTATTGCACAGCGTGACAGCTGAGATATCGCTTTGCAAAGCTGGCGCGTGACAAAGTTAATCAGGGACTGATGCAGTCCGAACAACGTCTGCAAACGGAGCTGAACTACAGCACAGAAAACTTCACCGGAACTGCTTCGTCATTATTAAATGCAACACGCACGTGCAATTCGTTGACCGTACCTTTTACTTGCGCGCATCGCAAGAGGTTGTCTAACAGATTGTACGGCGCGTCAAGACGCTCGGTTCGACTCCCGTTCGCTGTTTTTTTTTCTTTTTTGTCGCCATGCTCGTGTTTCAGGCCTATTTACGATGTGGAAATGACGAAAAGTTTTAAAAAGCAATTTAAAAGCCAGATTTCGGCCTGTAAGGGGTGTCCCCGTGTACAGCATGCCAGCGTCCCAGTACCGCGCGCCACAATGGTCCAATAATCATGTATGGCGCTGGGACAGCGCCACTGGGATTTACAATAGGATAGGAAACACTATCATGCCGCAGTAGTTACACATAGTGTGCAGTAAAAAATATAATTCACCACCATAAGGGACCCTCCCACCTTCACTCACAAGCCTTTATAGAATAAATATTTTCTCTCTGTATCTCTCTCATCAACATGTAGAGAAATACCACAGTTTCTACGATTTACTCTTTGTTTAACAAAGAAAAAAGCAGTGAATGCGATAGCAACAAATTGTAATGTTATACGAAGCGAGGCTGGCAGCTAACTCTTTTGGATCCGATCTCACGCAACTCTAGAAAACGCTGCTTTAAGAGCATACGGCCGCTCCAGGGACTCTGCTCACCACATTCTCTTCGCGTTGAGAGCGCAGCACGTAGAAGTGTACACTGGCCCCCCCGCTGTCGGCCGCCGAGAAGGGCTGATAACGCGCGCGCCCGCGACGACCGCGCTCGTAAAATCGAAGGTCGCTCGAGGGACCCCCCCCCCCCCCTCGCGTCTTTTCACGCTCACGAACGACGGGCGGCGCCGGTTATATATATACATATACATATACGGAGGATGACGGCGGCGGCCAACGGCGACGGCGACGGCAAAAACCAGCCGAGAGTGTCCATATAATTGCTATCGCAATAATATTGTTTCAGGGCGCTAGGGATATTTGTAGAATTAAAGACTACCGCTGGGAGTCTGTTCCAAGTCATAATTCCTGTAAACTGCAGACCGCGTTTTCCATACTCATTATTACATGACGAGATATTGAAAGCAACCGCAGTTACATTTCTAGGCGCGAAGAAAAATGAAATATGGTTCATTTGAGTGAACTGTTTAATCTAACGATCCTATTACCAGACATCGAAACGCCTTGTTGTCGCTCAAATGGTAATATGATGTTACGAGGCATGGTGCATGAGCCCGCCGTGACAGACGGAAGGGACGAAGAAGAAGCTGGGGGGTGCCGCGCGAGATTCTGGCAGCTATTCGGTGGCAGCTATCCGGCACTTGTAAATATTGTAAATACACTCGCTTTTGTCTTTCTTGCGTATTCTTGATCCCCGCGTCAATTTGGTGGAGGTGCGGGGTAGCAGAGGCATCGAGGGTGTACGGCTCGAACGGCTGGGAAGGGCGGTAGTTATCGGAGCACGGTTGAGGTGGCTGAAAACGGCGGTAGCTGTCGGCGCCGGCAGCAGTGGCATACTGGGTTCTAGGCGAAGGCCAACGGTTGTTACAGTACCGTGCGACGTGACCTATGCGGCGGCAGTTGAAACAGATTGGCCGATCATCCGCAGTCCGCCATTCGGTCGGGTTGCGAGAGCGTGGGTAGAACCGTTCCTGGGGCGGTGACCTGGGGCGAGGCGGCGATCTTGGGCGGAAGTTCGCTGTCCGAGACTGAGCAACTGAGCAGACAGCGAAGCCCAAATTGCCGAGTTCTTCCCGCACAAGTGACTGGACCAGGGAAACCGAGGGCACGTGCGAATCGACGTGGCCGTTGTTGGGAAGAGCAGGTGTAATTGCTTCGATTTCCCGACGGACGGTGGACCCTGCTATCCTCGCTGACCATGAAAATGATTACTGTATACTCGCCATATCTGATTTGCGTGACATCGGCACAGAACAGCATCGGGATGCAACCCTCAAGATGGTCATACAGCAAGTCTCCTCGGGACGTTCCGACCCTTCTTTCCGCCAGTATGTCCTGCGCAATGGCGTTCTGTATCGCCGCAGCATGAAGCCTGATGGTCCGGAATTTTTGTTAGTCATTCCACGACACCTGCGCGCTACCATTCTTCAACATCTACATGATGCTCCGACTGCGGGCCACCTGGGCGTTTCACGCACCTATGACCGTGTGCGGCAACGGTTCTTTTGGCCTGGCCTGTATCGTTCAGTCCGCCGATATGTCGCTGCTTGCGAGCTCTGCCAGCGTCGCAAACGTCCCACTCTCCCTCAGGCTGGGCTGCTTAAACCTATCGACATTCCACCGGAACCATTCTTTCGCGTGGGCCTCGACTTGCTCGGACCTTTTCCTACGTCCGTATCAGGCAACAAATGGATTGCTGTCGCAACTGACTATGCGACCAGGTATGCCATAACCCGTGCCTTGCCAACTAGCTGCGCAACAGACGTCGCAGACTTTCTGCTCAACGACGTCATTCTTCGACACGGGGCTCCGCGCCAGCTTCTTACGGATCGTGGCCGCTGCTTCCTCGCAAGAGTCATAGATGAAATCCTTCGTAGCTGCTCTACCGAACATCAACTTACTACAGCCTACCATCCCCAGACCAACGGTCTTACCGAGCGTCTCAACCGAACTCTCACGGATATGCTGTCAATGTACGTCTCTGCTGACCACCGTGATTGGGACGCAACGCTACCCTACGTTACTTTTGCATACAATTCGTCCAGACATGACACCGCCGGCTACTCGCCGTTCTTTCTTCTGTACGGCCGCAACCCGACGTTGCCATTTGAAACGCTCCTTCCTTCTGATACTGTTGTACCAACTGTGTATGCTCAGGACGTCGCTTCTCGAGCCCTTGCGGCTCGCCAAATCGCCCACAGTAGGCTCTGTGCTTCGCAGGCCTCACAAAAGGAGCACTACGATAAGTGGCACCGCGATGTCGACTACCCTCCTGAATCTCTTGTCCTGCTCTGGACGCCGTATCGACGCGAAGGCTTGTGCGAGAAGCTCCTCCCTCGATACACAGGGCCCTACAAAGTTCTCCGCAAGGTCACCGACGTGGACTACCTTATCACTCCCGTTCATCCGCACTCGTCTTCTGCTACACCACCTACTGATGTCGCTCATGTGTCGCGCCTAAAACGCTACTACACTGCCAGTACAGAATGACTTTGGAGGCGCCGTGACGGCGCTCTTTCCGCCGGGGGGTGATGTTACGAGGCATGGTGCATGAGCCCGCCGTGACAGACGGAAGGGACGAAGAAGAAGCTGGGGGTGCCGCGCGAGATTCTGGCAGCTATTCGGTGGTAGCCTATCCGGCACTTGTAAATATTGTAAATACACTCGCTTTTGTCTTTCTTGCGTATTCTTGATCCCCGTGTCAATATGATACTGGTGTAATAATCGGACCGTGTGATCATAATACCTGGAGTGAGACATAATTCTAAGTCGACGTTTTTTGTAGCATAATTGCCTGATTTAATAAGGCGTTGTACGCCCAGCCCCTCGAGTCGGTACAAACCCCAAGTGACTTTAAATAAAATCAAGATACATAGGTAGCAGAGCTGGCATGTCAAAACGGTCACGGGCTAGCGTTAATCCGTAGCAACGAGACAATAATCTAGAGTAGACACTGTTCTGGTACTTCCCATTGCTGGTCTTTAAAGGCCAACTCCGGCGATTTTTCGAGGTCAATGAATCTCAATGACATTCGCTGGGTACGTTCCTTTGCACATTTCCGTCATTTATGCCAAATTTCAAGCTTGAGAGATGCGCTGATTGTTTGCGGATAAATTTTAAATATTGTCTGCAAACGCCCACCCGGCTTCCCACAATTATTGGCAACATTGCGTGTGTGCCGGTCGACGGAAGTGACGCAGCCGATGGGTTCGCTAACTTTGGCCGCGTCAGCGTATATTGTGCTGACCATAAGGCGACGGTGTTTGGCCGGCGCTTCGCTGGTTTGGCGCGCGATTTTCTGTTCTCTGTGGAGGAGTGTGTGCTTTTCCGCGCCGGCGGGACCAGCATGCCTTGCACGACTTCCGGTTCGTAACAAACTACTGCGTCATACGTAGACAGTACACTCGGTTGGGTTTTGGTTTCGGTATTCTGCCTTTTTGCTTATTAAAAATTATTTTCGAATTTGCTGAGCATTTCAGCGATCGGGCGTGTGACAAGAGAGTCTCAGGAACATAAAATCACCATTACCCTGACACGGTCAAAAAAATCGCCGGAGTTGGCCTTTAACAAAAAATCACGCCATATCCACGAAGTAAATGATGATGAGTGGGCGAAGCTCGATCGTTTTCATCCATGGCAGAAAGAGAATGCGTGGTCTGGAACGCGCTTATACTTCATGGTCATCAGCGCCATCGTTATCACGTGTAGTGGGTGCATTCCACTATACTGGAACGCGCTTATACTGCATCGTTAGCACGTGTAGTGGGTGCATTCCACTACACTGCGTCATCGTCATCTTTATCATGCGGAGTGGGTACATTCCACTACACGTGGCTATCTACCAACTGCTACTACTACAACTACTACTACTACTACTATTACTATAGAGGAGGGACAGACCCACACCCTTAGGAGCTTCGCCCCTAAAAAATAATTCCTAGTCATTTGTAAGAATATATCCATATTAGCGAAATGGATTTATTGTTTGTTCAAAAGCCTCGCATCTACTCTATTGAAGCGGGACTGACGCAATGTATTTTTTGTTTTCTTTGTGCTAATTCTTAATTTGTGTGCTAGGAACCAGTCAGAGATAGTCATTTGCTGCCTATTTATGTCGTGACTAAGTGTTGTAATATTATAACAGTTGCTATAATGCATCGCTTATCTGCGCACATCAATATTTCTACACAGTCGATTGTATGTGGCAGGTCATTTATATCTAAAGAAAAGAAAAACAAGATGACCTAATGCTGAGCCTTGCGAAATATTCACACCGGCATACTCGGTAAATGTAGACACCACACATGCATGCCATCTGTCAGACGTACACCAGCTGAAAATTTCGATCTAATAGCCACTCAGTAGTGATACTGCATCTTGTGCTCAACATCATATCTACTGTGGGATGACGACCTCTCACAGTAGTGGCAGCAGTCAGTCATTTCTTTGCTGTATGGTTCAGGCAACATATGTTTCATGCACATTGATTGACCAAACAATGCAATTTTAGGTTTTACTGACTCTCCAGTAAAATACATATCTGGTTGTGTCTTGCGTACTGTACCATTCTGACAAAAAGGTAAGAACAGCAGATCAGCTTCTCGTTATGTTAGCGGCATCATAGCTTTTGTGCACTGAAAAACTGCATCGCATTACATCATTAATATCCACGAAGATTTATGCTGTCGCACATGACGCTGCATCAAAATTCCACCATCTCCTACTAAAGGGAACCATCAGGGGATGCGAAGTAGCATTGGGGGGTGCACACCAAGTTTCCGTTTACGTTCACTCGGCAGTCGAAGCCAAGCGTCAGCGTCGACCTACCGCTTCCGCTACAGAAACACAACGCGAGTGTGCGGCGAGAGTAGAGAGGCTCTCGAGACAACTGCAGCGACCGGGAACCGACGGAGTGACCGCACGATTCAAGCGAGACTTCCTCGACCGAGCGCATGCGCTTATATGATATGCGGGAGGGAGACGAGGGAGTGGGTTTACAGGCTGCAGCGAGGGGGGAGGAGAGGAGAGAAGGCGACCGCACGCCTGCGTAAACGCCCGCGTAAAGGAGGAGAGTGTGCGGCCACAGAGCGGGGGAGGAGGAGAGAAGGCGACCGCACACATGCGTAAAGGAGGAGAGTGGGAGAGAGAGTAGGCGCATGCGGAGTAAGGGTGGTCAGGCCACACACCACTACCGGATTGAGCTCGGCTCTAAGATGCTTCGCACCTAAAAAACAGGTGTAATTGCTCGATACGAACCACATTGTAAAACTGGGACCGCATTTCCAGGCTATCACTTTTTTGAGATATCAGTTTCGATACGCTTTACCTGGATAGTACACAACCAGTCGCGTCAATCATTGCGCATACGATAGTGCATGTCATGCAAAGTGACACTGTCGTCGCTGAAAGTGATCGTCTCAGAAGACGGCCCCAGCAGGAACCTCTGAACTGAAACAAACACAAAATAATCTTCCACGAACTGCTACTGTACACTTGTGTAATGACATGGCTAAATGTACCATTGTCAGACGCTATACAAACAAATCAACGTTAACAAACACCGGGGATGATCCGGCAATCTCATTGTTTAAACGTATACCATTTAGGGAGCTTAATTCTCAAAATTGGCAGCACAAAATAGGCTCTAAAATGCTGCTTCATTGCACTAACTTCACAGAAAGAATGTATTGTCTTGAATATTTTGGTTTTAAGACAAAAGCTTCAGAGAAGGCTCAATGCAAACATCGTGAGATATACAGGGTGCCCAAGCTATTTCTAGCCAGAGTTTAGTAATATGACGACGCACTCTATGACCACGTGACCAATAACGCATATTGGTGATTATTATATGTAGCGAGTCAGACTATTGTTTATTTTCTGCTTAACTGCCCAATTATGCATGTTTAGTCACTAACCTTTCAAGCAACGAAGCCGCACAAAAAATTATTTTGAGAAAGTTGCAGATCGCCTTGAAAAACGACCGACTAGACAGTTTGTAACATACAATCTGTTAAGTATTACTGTCTTTCTGCTCATAAGAGATGCCCGCGAAATATAAAAGAACGCACAGCTTGAAGGAATGGTGCAAGGCAAGGCTGGAAACAACAGCGGAGCTACTGTTTGAACTTTCTTAGTTTTGCTGGTAATGCCAAGCTCCGAGGAACACTCGGAGCGTGTCACTCCGCTAAGACTCCTGCACAGTTGCAACGCGACAACTAAATATCGACCTCTGGATGGTTTAGGGGCTCTTTCAGGACTGCTTCGGCGGTGCTAGGGCACCCAGTCTCGCCTTGAAGGGCGCACCAGCTTGGCCACGATTGTGTTCGCTTCAGCGCAAGACACAAGCTGAATCCAGACTTACCGCAGGTATCCAAACCTGTCTGTGGCACGGTGGAAGAATGAGGACCGAGGAAACCGCTCAAGTCGTGAATCTGCTGCACTCTTTATTAAAACCAGTGCCGAGTGGAACCGCCTTCCCTTCTCCATCGCCTGCATTGAAGACGCATCATCATTCAAAGCTGCACTGACAGATCATGTTATGTGCCTTAAATAACTTTTTGTTGTTAAAACATGTATTCTCACTGACTTGTATTTTTATGTTCTATTTTTTACTGCATTTTTTGTTGTATTACCCACCCCCCTCTGTAACGCCTTTATGTGCCCTGAGGGTAATCGAAATAAATAAATAAATAAATAAATAAATAAATAAATAAATAAATAGCTAGAAGACAGGCTGCGAAATCTCAAACAAAAGTAAAGTTGCTTTCTGAAACAGAGGAGTAAAGGGAGGTCATACTGACTGAGTGATTATTGAGCGAAATGAACATACCATTCACTCCTGATCATTAGGTTTAGAATAGGTTAACCTCACAAAATTTTAACGCAACAAGTGTTTTGTGCGGGGGGCCCACCAATATCTTGAATGACGTGACTACAATCGCGGGAGTGACTTTAATAAAATGCACGCCATCAGATGACAAAGTAAAAAAGTTTCGTCGATAAGGATGGCATGGGGGTCGAACCGATGACCTCTCGGCCAACGACGATAGGTGCCAAACACTCCTCGCATTGCGCTACCGACGCACCAAACCAAGATTTACAAACACGTCTTATATCTCTGACACCTTCTGACTCTCGCCGGGCTCTTGGTAGACGCAGGTGCTGCCGCCGTCTAGGAGCGGGTACGTGAAGTACTGCATCATGCCACTAAGAAGCGCCGACAGGGAGCGCCTCCGTAGTTTTTGCGCAACGGAGGGATTCAGTGTAATATTTTAGGAAACTCGATGGCCGGCGCAATGCCTTCTATGCGCTGATTTGGATCAGTGACAAGTTTACGTGCTTTCCCTTCGCGTTTTGTTAGCGTGTTAGCGTGTAACGCCTCGCCAGCTCAGTGCAGCTTGCACACGAACCAACGGTGCTTCTCCGCTGCCTACTGCTGCGGGTGCGATAGCACTGCAAAAAAAAAAAAACTGATGCAAAAGCGCCGCATAAAAGCAACCGACGTGGACGGCCGAATTGACGTGCATTGAGACTATTGCTGCCGAGAGAGACATACAGCGGGAAGCGGAACGCTTTTCCGCGTTCATGGCTCACGCTACGAAATCTCTCCTGTGTTCCTGAAGTGTTGCGAGGTATATACATTCTCAGGGGCGCAAGTTACCCTGTCACTGGTGCGCGCATGCCTTGGCGCATCTTTCCTGGAATGACTACACTTTCAATGAATACGTATCGAGCACCATTGTAAATGTGGTTGTTCATGTCATCTTTTCGCGGGATTCAGCACATGCTATGTGTAGGCATTTGTTAACTTCAGCTGCCATAAATGTTCAATCACGATCATGCACGTTGGTCGTCTGCCATGGCGATGTGCCACTATTGTTCAACGCGGGTGTTTCAACGACAAACGGTGCTGTAGCTGCCAAACACAACAGTACCTTGTGGAAGTTCTCATATACCAATATACAAAAAAACAAATGCATCATTGAAAAACGGTTCACATTCGTGTCATCGCGTTTTGTATGACGGACTGAGCAACCATTTTTTCACAATAAATTTTCTAATTTTCCTCGAATTTTCACCTTAGAAGACCTTGTATTACCTTATCAATTGCTCCTTTGCTTAGATGTCGTAGTAGGGGATTTCTTCGCACGATGTAACTCACAAATCTTTCATCGTATATCTTGTATCTAATCATGGCGTGTTATTGCCCCTTGTGAACCTTTAGATTTATGAAGTAAATAAGTACAGAAAAGAGGACACTGACGGTGCTGTCTGTGGCACGGTGGAAGAATGAGGACCGAGGAAACCGCTCAAGTCGTGATGCTGCTGCACTCTTTATTAAAACGCATCCGACAAAATAACGCTTTAAAATCGGTAGTTGCAATTGAGGAAACCACAACACGTCTGTTTCGTATCTAAGCTTACAGAACCGCCTCGCAGTCGCGGTTCACCGGCTTGACAAGACCAATAAACGTTGCCGTGGAGCAACACGCAAAGCAGGGACGGTTTCGGTACAGGTCTTCGTATCGGTGTCGTTGTAACCACGTGACGCGTTGCTCGGTGCCGTCGGTTTCGTGCTTGTAGTGTATGTGCATGCACTTCAACTGAGCTGCGCGGGCGGCCGACTCATACACGCATTTCGATGCATCGGTTTCTGAGACCACCATCGACGTCAGAAGGCACAGGTGCTGCAAGCTCTTCATGCGGAACAATATGGCCTGCGGCGATGGAAACGATGCACGTGAAATCATTCAACATAGACGTGCGCGTGCCAGCAGAGTTCGCGCGCGAGGAAAAAAAGCGCGGCTTGAACGCTAACGTGTTTGTAAACTAAATTCACAAGTGCGTGTTACAGCTCAGGGGCCCGTAATGCGCAAAGAATTGAGCACGAAAACAAAATCTGCGCGAAATCTTTCAGAAAGATGGGAACACATTTATAAAGACGCATCTTGTTTACGTTTTTTGCAATCTTTAAAATGTACTACGGAAGTTGGAATGCAGATGGAGACTTCAAGGTACGAGAAGTCGTCGGTGAAGTAAGAAATCTCGCAGCATGCAGTGAACGTGTCAGCAAGGGGAATTAACTTTATAAATCGGGGAAGACATGTGGCGCAGTGCTCTAGCCACATTCTCTGTGCCATTGGAGATATTTAATGTACTCGCGGTTGATAATCATGCACAGTACAGTACACTGTTAGAGGGAACACGAGAGTGCGTGGCCGGCGGTGCGCGGAGCGCTAACTGCTCGTGAGATTTCGATATGCGGCGCATGCGCATTGGTTCATTAAGATGGTGCGTGCCCCTCGTCGTCTGCTACTTCTCTGCTGTTGCACTCGGCGTGCTCTCAGAGAGCCTTGATCCCTTCGCGCTTTTCGTTTTCGCACTGTAAAGCAATTGATATCGGCCTTCCGCTTTTTAATAAGCGCCGCCATTACACCGCCATTACAGCTCTATGCGCATGCGCCGCATTTACAAATGTCGCCGCCAGTTAGCGCCGCGCGGCCCGCCGGCCACGAGCTCCCGTGTTCCCTATAACAGTAAACCGTACAACACATTATGGCATGTGACAGAATTAAGTTGCACGCGACAATGAATGACGCTTGAGCCTAGAAAACAACAAAGGGGACCGAAAAGAGCCATGCCGTCAGGAACTCCATATGCCGATCTCCACAGCGTCGAAATATGGCTCACTCACCTGAAGATGCTCATCGTTGATGGGCAGTTCTGGATGTTGCAACACGAGACACCGGATAGCACTGTTCTCGCCAAGAAGTTTGCACAAATGGTTGTATTGGTGGCTCTTCACGAAGGACCATTGGGCCAGTCGAAGCGTTACCGCTGCCCCGTAAAACTCGACGAACTTTAGTAGCACATCAGAAGAGACGTCGCAAAGGGTGAGCCTAGCGATGCCGTTCTTTACAGCGTACGACGCGGTGGCATTGAACGGTGGCTGCGCAGTACTAGTGGCGTAGTAATATTCGCAGGAGTAGCATCGGAAGTGCATCCCTCGCCGTACAATGCGCACGTCGAAATCTCGCAGGTTGGGGACTCTAATCGGCAGAAGGTGTATGGCAGACTGCCTTGAAAACCAGCAAGGCGGCGCCGAGAGCGCCTTCAGGTGGCGATTGAACGGCTTCTCAGCCAACAGTTCCGTCATGTCCATACCATGGTTTACGTGAAACGAATTCATATTCAGCTCGGCGATGTGGTCGAGCGTGATGGAGAACAAGCCTAGATAGCCGCGGTAGACGTATCCTGCCCTCGGATAAAGTACGATATCTGGCTGTGGCGGGAGTAGCAGAAGACAGAGCTGGCGAACGTGTGTCCAGACACATCGGCGACTCGCTTCACGGAAGTACTCCCCTGTGAAATCACTGACAGTAAACACGACCAGCTGTTGCGGAAGAATGCGCTCTCCACTCAAGCTGCGTGCGAGGTCACCTAGTTCAACGCAGCTCCACGAGTCATCCGACCTGTTGTGACGAACGTTGGCGCAGATTGTCACGCAGTTCATGAACACCGATGATGGATCCGGCTTGTCAGGATAAGAGGTCAAGGCCTGTAGTTCGGAGGTGACTGTGAACGTCTCCAAATGGTGGAGCTGTTCCTGAAGACGGCGACACTCCGACAGAGTCAGCGTATCCATGAAGGTTCCCCGCGATAGGTGAACATGTAGGTCGGCCACTTTAGGGCAGAATTTCAGAAGCTCCCAGAGGAGCTCAAAGCTACGATAGCCGCCGACCTCAACGTACACTTGGCGCAGACTATGGACCACAGTGCAGGACCCGCTCTTGCGACGCTATCCGATTGACATCGTCTATCTCGATCTCGACTGCCTCCTTGTCTATTTCGACCAGCGAGAACTCGATTCGCTCCAGATGCTGCAGTCCTTCGAACATCAACTGGAGCAGGTGGCTGGGCTGGAGCACGCTGGCGACGCAGCACAGTCTCCGGAGTCCTGCGCAGCGTCTGATTTGTGCGCACAGCTTTGCCGGGTCGCCGCCGACGCAGTTGCTGAGGACCAAGTTCGCTGATGACGTGCGGGTTTATCCCGTCTAGTCGCTTTTCCAAGTCAGGCAACTCTTCGTTCATACTCAGGCGCACGGTCATCTCGTTCCCGCTCACGGCCATTGCTCGTGGAAACGGATGCCTCTTGTTCGAGTGCCTAGCGGGGATGCTCGACTGGTGCGCAGAACTCACGTATGATCAGGCGGTAGAGTGGTGAATGCGTTTTCACCGCTGCGTTCAGCCGTATTGAAATATTCCCGAGTTCTGTGGAAGTGACGTCATGAGCTGGTGGCGGCGTTGAGCTCGAAACATGTCACTGACTCTGAAAGAACATGACCCTCTTATCTGTAGTACGATACTCGGGAAAGCGTACTATGAAAATGGGTGTCGCCATGAACGGTAAATTCTAGCCTAGTAAGCGGCCTTTTCTGAAAGTGTGGCATACCGTGAAGGATCAGGCTTGCGTCCAGGTGGGTGGGAAACAGTAAAATGTTGAGTGACCACTTAAGATGCACGATTTTTTTGACACAGGTATGATGACTAACGAAATCGTGAGTGGTAATCAAATCATGAAGGGTAATCTAACACTTTCCCTCAAGAGGAAGGTATACAACAGCTGCATCTTAACAGTACTTACCTGCGGAGCAGAAACCTGGAGACTTACAAAAAGAAGGTTCAACTTAAAATTGAGGACGATGCAGCGAACGATCGAAAAGAAAATGATAGGTGTAACCTTAAGAGATAGGAAGAGAGTAGAGTGGGTAAGGGAACAAACGGGGGTTAAGGATATCATAGTTCAAAACAAGAAGAAGAAAGGACATGGGCCGGGCATTAATACCCACGCATTTGAGACAAGCTCGGTTAGTTTGGGTGCCTGGACACAAAGGGTTTTTCCTAAATGAGATGGCCGATTCCTTAGCAAAGTCGTCAATAAGTGGGTCAATTTTACCGTGTCTTCCACCGTCCCCTTATGTGACGGCTGCGTGAAATCGCAGGCTTAACTTTACGGAAGGCCTTGCAGGCACATCACTGACAAACTCCACCTAATATCGGCACCTATTATATCCCTGGTGGAGATCCTCTTGAAAAACACGTAATCTAGAAGTGTCAATTACGAGGCTTCGCTGTCGGGTGCCGAAACTAAATTTTTACCAACACAGGTCTGGTCAGGCACCTTTTCCATTGTACGCATTCTGTGGTGAGCTGGAAACTATCGATCATTTCTTTTTGACCTGTAGGCGATTCACTACAGCTCGAACCACTCACCTAGAAAGACCTCTACGTGCGATTGGAATGAACTTATCTGTGCCCGTGCTTTTGTCTTTTGGAGCCTCTATTTCTCGGTTCTCCAGTGCGAAGGTTTGTGAGGTTGTGAGGAATTATATCAATGCAACCAATCGTCTAACTAGCTAATCTATAATATTATCCTTCTGTGTCGATACATGCACAACATTTTTTTAGGGGCGAAGCACCTTAGGGTGGGGTCTGTCCCTCCTCTGTAGTAGTAGTAGTAGTAGTAGTAGTAGTAGTAGTAGTAGTAGCAGTAGTAGTAGTAGTAGTAGTAGGTAGATAGCCACGTATAGTGGAATGTACCTACTCCACGTGATAAAGACGATGATGACGCCTGATGACCATGAAGAATAAGGGCGTTCCAGTATAGTGGAATGTACCCACTACATGTGATAACGATGACGCTGATGACCATGAAGTATAAGCGCGTTCCAGACCACGCATTTTCTTTCTGCCATGGATGAAAACGATCGTGAACGCGCTCTCGCCCTCGAAAGGCCAAACGGCAACGCCGACAACAAACGTTCCCCTGCGCCTAACGTCATATATGAGGAAAACAAAATCAGGGGAACCCCTTCCTTGTGGTCCGTAGAGCTCTTGAACAAAATCATCATCTACCCCATATGTAAATAATAAAACATTGTGTATATACTTTATAAATATGTAAATAATGAAACATTGTGTACATACTGTATGTATAATCACACCACACCCCCGCGTTTGTGTGTCAGGTCTTTGTATGATGATCGAGTGGGCAAAATTTACGGGGATTGACGGTTTACCAGATTACCTCCGGAGCTTCGCCCACTCATCATCATTCACTTCGAGGATGTGGCGTGATTTTTGTTAATGTAAAATAGGGCGTTGATTTAAATCGTCTACTTACTAATAAAAAAAGTATTATTATTTTTTATACATTTGAGCGAGCATCAAAATTTCATAGAAAATTTGTAAGGTTTTTATTATTTAACCTCCATTATTCTAAACTTCCATAACAGTTTATAAGACCACTCAATTAATGCATGTTGTTGGGCTAGTTGGTTGATCGATTTTGAAGCCATATTTAAACTGCGCGAAGACGACAACACGTTAGACACATAGAACACGCACACACGAAGCGCAGTTTTTCTCTTTTTTTTTTTTTTGTGGCATGACCACTTTCGCGTTACAATCTCGAATAACTCCTGATATGCCCTTCCAAGAAATCTATTTCCTTACGTGATAACGATAATGAGGGTGAACTAACACACGTGTCACCTCTTTTTGCTTCGTGTGTGCGTGTTCTATGTGTCTAACGTGTTGTCGTCTTCGCGCAGTTTAAACATGACCACTCAATTCTTGGCCAATTCCTGGCCAATTGTTGACCTTCCACTGAGCCACAGTGGAAGGTCATTAAGAACAAGAACACGTAGCACGTAGGCAGGATAACCGAGGGTCATTAAAAGTGACTGACTGGATTACAAGAGAAGGCAAACGTGTGAGGGGGAGACAGAAAATTAGGTGGGCAGATGAGATTAAGAAGTTTGCAGGTATAACGTGGCAGCAGAAAGCACAGGAACCGGGTTTATTGGCGGAACATGGGAGACGCATTTGCCCTGCAGTGGGCGTAGTCAGGCT
>JALIZH010016230.1:0-20476 GCA_030522465.1 Rhipicephalus appendiculatus | reverse complement strand
ATGGTAGTGCACTTCGCCCCTTTTTTGCAGGGAAAGTCATAGTTTCGCCGCAAGGGCGAAGCAATGAATGCGATTGCAAGAAATTGGAATGTCACACGAAGATCGACTAGCAGCTTGATAATTGTAGCTTCCGAATTAAGCACAAAGAAGGACGCTCGGAAAGGACGCGCAGGTATCCACAGGACAAGCGTTAACTACAACTATCACAGTTATGCCTTTGCGTTTGAACAACGTGCTGCCAGTTTTGTATTGTTTTGCTGTTCCCTCTACTCTCTTGCACGCGTGTCCGTGCCGGCGAGTGTGACCGGCTGCTATCGGTGACCGGAGGCGTCTGCTGCAAGCGCGTCACGTCGATGCTCGTAGCTTCTTGTGCGGACGTCGTACACAGTAAAAATGTTTCATTTAGTTAACCGACTCCACAGGTGTTCTGTAAAGTCATTCGTACTCGTTTTATTCGTGTATCCTGAAACCGAGAAACGCGGATGACACATAGACGGACTCGTTCGGTACGCTAGGCCTAAACTTTGGTGGAAATCGCGATGGCAGAACTGGATGGTGGAAATCATACTTTGTGGGGCTTATCTCGACGCATGCCGAAGGTAAAATATTGTGCGTTTTACCTTCGCAGGCACTTTCACTGTTACCTTAAAGTGTAGCTGAGGTAATGAGTTTGAAACAGTTTCCAGAGTTGCGTTTCTAGCGTGGAGATATTAAGTGGTGGCTGTTTTCTGGTCTACCCGTTGAAAGGTTTCATTTACTTCTAGAATTGCGCGGAGATGTAACACATTTACTGCAGCTGTTCACAAGCTGCGATACAATGGCGGTGCAGGTCGGGACTCTTCCTCACGTCCCTCACATATTCTGTAGCTGTTCACACCGACACATCTAGACGTGTAAGCTTCACAATACAGCACCACACCGCGGATGTGAAACTGATATAAGTACGTGCAATAAATGTAAATATTCACGGATTCTGCGCTCCACAAAAATTGAGGCGGTATTGACGCCGTATGAATAAAAAAGAAACCATGCTAGAAAGCGTATTCATCAGCGTTGGCTTCTTTAGACTGTAAACACATTTGTCTGCACATTCGAGAGGGAAACGTTAAAAATAACAGTGATTTAACATACGGCGCCACGTGCATTTCCATCATGCTCCCATCATCCACCATGTTTCCATTAGGCCACCGTCATCCAGCTTGTTCAACAAGCCATCCACCAAAACATATTTTGCATCGCCACTATCAGCCAGAATTTTCTGCTATCACCATCACTGGCTAGCCACCACCACCATCTCCCCGCATTTTTTCCTTTATCGCCATAATCAGCGATTATGACCACCGCAGGTTTCAGCTTATCCATAATTACTTCCAGCACACCCACTATAATTTCCGCCATATCCAGCAACGATTCTATCATCCACCAAACCAGCATTTTTTTAATAGGGTAGTGTGTGATAATCGCACCCCACCTTTTCCTCTTAAAGGAAAGCTTTTTCCTTGTCAACAAGAAAATGTACAAGCTGATGTACATTGTTTAAATGATATGACAATAAGTAGCTTAACATCTGTTTACCTTAGTTCGTGTGCACTGAAATTCCTATTCTTCAGCAGGGCGAGTCATGTGCAACTTTCTATTTGCTTTTAGACAAGAAAGGTTGCGTGAGAAGTTGTTCTTAGCGACACCAGCATGATAGCGCTTAGTTATGCCTTTTCGTATAGTGATGAAAGCGGAACTAAATTCAATTGAAGAGAGAATGGTTCTGTGTGACTGTTATGTGGCGCGTTCGTGATGGCGCGGATTGCTTTTTTCTGGATTACGTGAAGATTTCTGATGTTTGCCAGCGTCGTAGTAGCCCATACTAAGTAGCAATACTTCAGATGCGATACCGGTGGTTATAGACTAATGGCGTTATGATGACTGTGAAGTGTAACTTTGTGTGTGCGTGCTATCTCCTCTATCCATCTCATTCTCCATCATTAAAATTCGCTCACCCCTTTCCCCAGCGTACGGTAGCATACCGGTCCATCTAGACTGGTTAACATCTATGCCTTCTCTTTCCCTCCTGTTCCTTCCATCTTTCTTTAGTTGCGATGCAAATAGGCTGCGATAATTAGGAAGCTTAGAATCTTTTGGCAAGTAGTATTCGCATTTATTGAGTATACCGCTCACCCGTGAAGTTTTACCTGCGATTAGTTCAGTGTGCTCATTCCAAGACATGTGTTCCTCAAACAAAACACCGAGACTCTTCAAAGAAGACATTATTTCAATAGATGAATGTTCATAGTATAAACCAGCGTGAAAGTCTTTCCTGCGATTATCGGGTCTGTACAAAACAGCCTTTCTTTTAACAAAATTTATTTTAAGAGAATTGTCTGCACTCCATAATGATAGTACCGATAATGTGTGATTTGCATCTTTTATTGCATCAGCAGCATCGCGTACGTTGAAGAGAAGTGTAGTTTGATCTGGGTATATAATGAATCTTTGCGGAGTTATCAATTCTTACTATATCATTAATATTCAGGCAGAACAAAAGGGGCCCCAAAATGCTACCCTGCGGAACACCGGCTCCTAGCTCCTTCGAATCTGAGGTATGGGGATTAATGTATACCTGTTGTTGGCGATGTTTTAGGTAAGAAGTGAGCAGCTCCAGGAGTACACCACGAAAACCACAATGGCTCAACTTTTTTCAGCAACGTGCAATGTTCAATGTTATGGAAAGCCTTCGAATAGTCTACGAATACCCATAATGCACACATTTCGTGCTCGAAAGACTGTAATGTGATTTCTTTCTGTGACAAAAGAGCGTCCTCAGTAGAAAGTCCTTTTCTGAACCCGAACTGCATGTCTGTTATAAATCAGTTCAATAAATCACTCTAATCGCAAGACACAGTAGGCTTCAGTTCTACGAAGCTTAATAATGGACATAATGAGCACGAGTGGAGCTTCATCAGTAAAATTTGCTTAAGTCTGTGTCTGAGTAAGCCTTGCCGAGCTGAATATTTGCTATTTGCAGTACGAATCAGCCCAACTGTGTAGAATATTGTTGAGCCTCGGCGCGTGTTACCTCAAAGCAGTGAAATATATTAATAGGTGAGCCGAGGAACCTTGCCTTATTTTGACGGCATGCGTCTGCACCAAAACTTATTTACCGTCATTCGAAATATATCTCTACCAAGTCGGGGCATGATAACTATAGCGATACATTTCTCCACCAACTGAAAAAAAGAAAGAGAAAGGGCGTCACAAAAAAGAATAGTAAAATAATAATAATAATAATAATAATAATAATAGTAATAATAATAATAATAAGAAGAAGAATAACCATAATCAGCCTCTGCAGGGCAATCCACTGCAGGGTAAAGACCTCTTCCATGTTGCGCCAAAGCCCGGTCATGTGTTTGCAGCTGCCACGTTATAACCGCAAACTTCTTCATCTCATCTACCCGCCTAATTTTCTGTCTCCCCGTCATGCATTTTCCTTCCCTTGAAATTCAGTCAGTTACCCTTCATGACGGGCGGATATCTTGCCTAAGTGCTACATGCCTTCTCATGCACATCTGAATTCTTCTTCATTTCAACTTAGACGCCCTTAACACCCGCTTGTTCCCACACCCGCACTGCTATCTTCTTTCTAAAGACTACACCAATCATTTACCCTTGCATTGCTCGCAGCGTCGTCCTCAATTCCAGTTACACCCACTTTATAAGCTTCGAGGTTTGTGCTCAGTAAGTAGGTAGCGGTAACGTACAGCTGTTATATACTTTCCTGATGATGGATAGTGGTAAAAAGTCCACGCATCTTCACGAAGTGAATAATGACGAGTGGGCGAAGCACCTGGGGATTGTTTAGTGTCCATATAATGTAAATTGAGTGACATAAAGGGTATATACAAATGGAAATTTATTTCGTCTTCCAGTCGTCCTAGGTAATCAAGGAGGACATAGAAAATTGCTGGATTAGAAGATAGGCCTCGGAAGTGAGTCCAAGAACCCGCAATCTTACCGGTGGCAAGATGCCATTTTAATATGGGCACTTTGTTGGGACATATAATGCTCGACGTCTGCCTTTGTGTGACAGGTTTCCTTAAGTCTCAACATCTAGGCACATTTTAAGAGATCAACTCATCAATACTCTTCGCGACAGGTTATTTTTGCCGGGAAGAGCAATCTTTTACCCTAAAATCAGCCTATATCTACGTTGAAGTTTATTCTAAAACCTTTTTAGGGGACTTGCCGTGCGCACGGACGCCAAACAGATTGAGAAGCCTTGCCCCTAAGGTGCTTCGCCCAAAAAAGCATTCATGATTTTAGAATGACTGCCGAGTTCGAAGTATGTGGCCCTAAGTTTGAAGCCCAGCACCACCACAAGAACTGAGCTATGGACTTAAGGGTGGTCGCACACATAGTTTTAAGGGCGAAGCGCCTTAAGGACGGGGCTTGTCCGTCCACACCCACGTCCGCGATGTCCGTCACGGCACAACACCGTGTAAAGGTTGACGAAAGATTAACAAGAACAAAATAAAAGGCCCACAACACCGTAAAAACTCTGTTGCAGTAGCTGCCACACAAGCGTCGCCAGCGCGAAGTCGGCGACGGGAATGACAGCAGGTTGGTCCGTTCCGTACGCAAGTAGAAGCAGTGAAAGGATCAGAGACGTGTTTGTATAACAAAACAACAGCTTTAATCTAGCTATTGCGGCAGAAGCACTCTAAATGCAACACTTCACGTGACCGGAAATTCAAATAGAGTCACACAATAAGCTTACAAAATACACAAAACGAATTAATACTAAACAAACAATGGAACAGAATTAAACCGAAAAGGCGTGAAAGTCCGATGGTATAAACAGGTGAAGGCATACGTGAGATGACCTGCAGCGTTGCGTCCACGACGATCGGATGCGAGAAGTCCCGAAGAGTTCTGGCACGACTGCGATGTCCGTGGATCCGAGTTGCAACGCCGATGCTTCCGGGAGTTAGTGCTTGAAGGTAACCTCAGGCAGGTTGAGCTAACCTGAGATTGAAGTCCCGATGCCTACGTTGCAGACGTGTCTCAACTAGACTCACGGCTAAGTTTAGGTGGCCAGCTTATAAAAAGCGCACACTAAAAACTTCTGGAAGGGATACTCGTTGATCTACTTCTACACCATGTTTTACAAGCAACTAGACTGATTAGCGGGGCGATATCCTGCGCTTAAACCCTCTTCGTGTCCCCTCACTTTCTTCCTGGGGAAAAGGGACCATCGACATGGATCCAATCATGCGCATTGCATTGTCACAAAGTCCGCCCTCAAAATATTTACGACGCCCCTTTTTAATTAGGGGAAGATTCTCCATTAATCGAAAGAGACAACCCGTTTAAGGTGACCGCGTAGGCGGCTCGTACACATGCAGCTCCTACCACGGGAACGGTATCTTGCCTCCATTTTTAGCCGAGCGTTTTGCAGTCAAAACTTCCATCGCGGCCTTCCAACAAAAGCTGTCGCCGCCGCGGTACAGAACAACGAACCAGCTTTGGCGGCAACATTTGAAGAATAGCACCGTGTTTCGCTGCTCTTCGCGGCTCTAAAAACAACTCCTTTCACGTCCAAGCGGGTGCGCCGGTCAGCGGAGTGGGCGCGGCGCGCGTTAATCGGCATGACGACGGGTCGAAAAAGTGGCATTCCGTGACAAATACCAACATTTAAGCACCCATCAAACAAAGCATATGACAAAAAAAGGTTGACAGTAGACTAATATCCATCATAATTGTGACGGAACAATATAAAACACCTACAAGCCCAAACCATTTATTTTAGTCGGCGACTTCAACATGCACATTATGAACATTAGGACCTAGCTTCGCCCACTCGTCGTGATTCACTTCGTGATGCGTTGATTTTTCTTTAAATCGACATCGAAATGCATACGCGCTTAGTACCAATGGTCACCTGTTGTAAGGAAAAAAAATGAAACCTTGAATGTGCTGGTTCTCGCATATCGGCCATAGAGTCGTTATTGTAATTACATGGACACTCTCAATTTGAAAGAGACAATGCCGTTCTGAAACGCTGCCGTTCTGAAACCAGCCGAGTGTCCATATAATTTCTATCGAAATAAAAGAGGAATAAGACTATTCTTTAACGCGAGCGCGCGCTCAATGTGCTACACATGGCTATGCTATATGTGGCTTTGCATGTGCTACGCTAAGTGACGACGACAGCATACGATCACAGCACACGACAGCCCTGCCCACTAAAGGGCTCGGCACTTCAGAATTCTGTTGTTATAGGGTTACTAAACATTATGTAATGTGTGATTTACCGAATTCAGCGTGTTTTTTCAACCTCTTAAAACACAGCTTGATCAAACGGGCATTTGTACAGTGTATATACTAGTACATCTTCCAAGCTAAACATAACAACACAAAAACGCTAATTGTGTGACATAAACACCAAAAGGTTCATTGTAGTACGCACATAAGTAGTTGCATTAGACTTCACGAAGCTCCGGTGAAATGTTCGAAAATGGTTATTCAACTTCGCAAACAGCAATCTAATAACTATTTCAGGAATTCGAAGACGGCTACTTCGACGCATGCCGGTGTTATCTTTTGTGTAAATAAATGAGGCGCCTTAACAGCGAAGTGTACGCTGGAGAAAAAAAAGCATTTCCCCGTAGCACAGCATTTTCGAACATACCACATTTCTCCGGTAGACAATGAATGCGATGTTGTACCATGATCCACCCAGAAACTGCGCAGTGGGAAGTAGACATTAAATCACACACTTAAGTGTTTCTTCTGAAAATGTCGTATATGCAAAGAACAAGCAGCAGCTGCTGCTTGCTATATCTGCACTGATATCCATGGTCACAGCAAAACGATCGAATCTAGGAGTTACATGTATCTGTTTCGGTCGCCTTCATTCAATTTATATGTAAACATATTTGACATAAGCCTGGATAGGCAAAATTATTAGAATAAAAAAAGCCGGCAGATCCCACGCACTGTGGGAATGGATGTAATGCGAAGCAGCCAGGAAGGAGCAAATGATGCTTTATATAATTTGCATGTCATGTTTTACATGTTACGACGTGTCATTTGTGTTCGTCATACAGTCAGGTCGTGGTTTACCAATTTTGGTGTATGTCAAGCTAGCGAACTGGACGCAAGCGCACCATGAGCGTGGCATGTAAATGGCATTGTAGATGCCATGCATGCCAAGATTTTCATGTTACCACCTGCCACTTATGTTCGTTATACAGTCATGTCATTCAATACCAAATTTGGTGTATATCAAGCTAACGAAACGGCCGCGAGCGCGCCATGAGCGTGGAAAGCCAGTCATGTCGCCCATTAAGTCATGATTTCCATATTACCACTTGTCATTTATGTTCGTCATACAGTCATGTCACTCAATACCAAATTTGGTGTATCTCAAGCTAACGAAATGGCCGTGAGCGCGCCATGAGCGTGGCATGTAAATCATACTTTTCATGACAAGTTAGTCATGATTTTCATGATATGACCAGTCATTTATATTCGTCATACAGTCATGTCACTCAATACCAAATTTGGTGTATATCAAGCTAACGAAACGGCCGCGAGCGCGCCATGAGCGTGCAATGCAAGTCATGTCGATCATGAAGTCATGATTTCCATATTACCACTTGTCATTTATGTTCGTCATACAGTCATGTCACTCAATACCAAATTTGGTGTATCTCAAGCTAACGAAACGGCCGCGAGCGTGCCATGAGCGTGGCATGCAAGTCATGTCGCACATGACAAGTCATGATTTCTACATTACGACTTGTCATTTATGTTCGTCATACAGTCATGTCACTGAATACTAAATTTGGTGTATATCAAGCTAACCAAACGGCCGCGAGCGTGCCATGACCGTGGAATGCAAGTCATGTCGCACATGACAAGTCATGATTTCCATATTACGACTTGTCATTTATGTTCGTCATACAGTCATGTCACTTAATACCAAATTTGGTGTATATCAAGCTAACGAAACGGCCGCGAGCGCGCTATGAGCGTGGAATGTAAGTCATGTCGCTCATGAAGTCATGATTTTCATATTACCACTTGTCATTTATGTTCGTCATACAGTAATGTCCCTCAATCCCAAATTTGGTGTATATCAAGCTAACGAAACGGCCGCGAGCGCGCCATGAACGTGGCATGTAAATAATTATTTTCATGACAAGTTAGTCATGATTTTCATGATATGACCAGCTATTTATGTTCGTCATACAGTCATGTTATGTCATAAAAAATTTGGTATAAATCCCGTTAACGATACGGCCAGGAGAGCACAAAGTCGTAGGCGGCTAGATAGATAGATAGATAGATAGATAGATAGATAGATAGATAGATAGATAGATAGATAGATAGATAGATAGATAGATAGATAGATAGATAGATAGATAGATAGATAGATAGATAGATAGATAGATACGCTCAAACTCGCCGAAGTTCGCTGAGAAATGCTTCGCATTTAAAAAACTCTCCAGCCACGTTTGTTTCTTAGCTTTTAATTTTATAAACTGGCCTTATATTTCAAGACGCATTCGGTCTGTTCTTCAGGGGGTGCCTGTCTGGCCGGCTCCGAAGGCAGCACTTTTTAGTGGTTGCCTGTTACAGATATCTCTTCTAGATATGAAGCTGTTGGGACGATACAGCGTCTGTTAATCAAGACGCTTACAAAGCAGAGCCGGAACACAAAGACCACCTCCGGATACTGAAGAAAAGCAGTGTAATTCCGCAACTCTATCCGGAACTGATTTCTTCGAGAGGATATCACCGGCAACTACAAAGGTCGAGGTTGCATTTCAGCTGAAAGACAAAACAGTTGTGAAAAAAAAAACATATAACTTGACGCTAGAGAAGAACAAAGAGCTAAAGGTAAAACGTCAAAAAATGTTAGACGCCAAAGTAATTCGCCCGTCGGTGTCTCCATTTGCGTCACCTATCACCATTGATGCAAAAGAAGACGGTAGATGCCGCCTGTGCACGCATTACAGAGCAGTCATAGCCAGACGCCACTGAATCATTTTTCAATGCCGAACATTGAGATAATCATCGATTAAAAGGGGAGGCTGTACCTGCTTTTCTGGCGTAAACTTGTACAAGGACTTCTGGCTGCTGCCACTACAAGAAGACGCATCGCAATACACCACATTTACGACATGATTTGGCACATATGAATATAACCGCCTCCCTTTGGGATGAAAAAACTGACCGAGTTGGTTTCAGAAATGATAAACGCGGTATTGGACCCCTACATTGGAAGCTTTTGCAATATTTTTGTTGAGTACATCATCACGTACTGTAAAAGTGAAAAACTCCATGAAGAACACCTGGCTCATATCTTGACAGTGTTTGCTGGTGCTACAGTTAAACTTAATTGCAAAAAGAGTGAGCTCTTCAAAGCCAAGGTCACTTTTATTGGCATAGTTTTAGGAGGAAAAACGAAGGACAGGTAAGAAGAATGGGTGACTCGTGCTACAAGACTAGCAAACCCGTACGATATACATTCGCTTCATGTATGTCTATGATTTGGGGGGCCATTTTAGAGCTTTCAGTCAAGATAATGCTCTGAAAAGTTGCTGCCTCACAAAAGTGATTTTGCAGGATGTCACCTTTTGTTGGACAGAAGAATGTGGTGAAGCCTATAGTGAATTGTCCGAATAATATGTTCTGATTCAGCACTATGTTTGACAGACTTTTCGCTGCCTTTGTAATTGAACACCTATGCGTCTCACTATGAAACAGGAAAGACCTTGTGTCAGCGGGGTTTATCATGACCACAAAAGCAACATATTCGTGTAGATGAATACTACAGCCACATATTCAACAACATTAAATTAAACTACAGTATGGCAGAAAACGAAACGCGCTGTTTGAAAAGCCGTCTGCTACTTCCGGTCGCATTTAGAAGGCATGAAGTTTAAGTTTTATACAGACCCTGAAGCTCATACGTATGCTTGACTGAATTCAAGGAAAAACAGCCCGCTGGGCGGCTGAACTTCAGCAATTTGATTTTGAAGTAACTCATTGCCCCGGGGCCTCTATGAAGGACGCAAATTCAATATAGCGAATAGCGATTGTGCTGCCAGCCAGTTAGGCAGAGGCTAATGTCCTGAACATGTGGGAAGGAACCGATTACTTGCAGCAGACTGAACATGGAAGAGTGGCCAGGCCTTGGTGTCTAGTTACAAAAATATTAGAACTGTGTCATGACAGCTCCGAAGCAGGCGGATACGATGGCTTTTGGAGCACTTGCATAAAAGTGACAAAGATGTTTGCATGGCATCACATTAAGCGAAACGCAAAGAACTATGTGTTATTTTGTTACAAATGCCAGATTAACAAAGTGAAATTTAAATAATCTGCGCGGAAAATGGCTATACCAGCATATTTGACATGTCATGTCTAGTATTTCATCTTGACTTCGAGGAACAACGGAAAAAGTATCAAGGAGTTAAGAGGACACAAGCTTTCTTGTTGTGCATGGACGAGTGCGCCAGGATGATTGCAGCGAAGCCGGGTAAAGAAGACGCTAACGGCGTAAATTCCTTTGGAAGCAGAAATATGTTGGACAACGTGAAAGTAATTCTCTCCGACGATTTAATTGCCTACCGAAGTTGCCGGCTACAGGAGTGGACTGAAAAGCGTAACATTAGGCTATGGTTCACTGCATCCTATCATCATGCCGCAAATGGCTTAGCTGAGCGGGCGATCGGGGGCATTACACAGTACATCAGTATGTATTCAGCATTAAAATGTGGTTGTAAATGTTGTCGGGAACCACAACCGTTCATACACAACCCGTCTGTGATGTACTCCTCTATTTCCTGCGCATAATCTGTGGAATTACAAGAACATAAAGCGCCAAGAAACGACAAGCTCAGAAGATAGTGAATCGATGGATCTTGAAAGAATGACTAGACAATTCGAGAAGCGACAAAATAGAGCGTAACCAGAACTCGACGTTGGTGATTTTGTTCCGGCGAAAAGAGGGCGAAGTTTCAGTGCGGCCTGCAAAGGGTCATTTGGCTTTATAAAGACGGCAAGTCAACAAGTACACTTCAAAATCGCATGTACATTGGTCCGAATGGCACCATAGAGTCCGGGGCAATTGGAAATGTATTCCAGTATAAGCCCATGAGGAATGCAAACCGTCCTGGGGGAAATGAAGCAATCCGAGCGGCCTACAGTTAGAAGTAGAAAGAAAACAGAAAGCAGGAGGGGTGAAGTGAATAAAGAAGTGAGATAGAACAAGATGGTCCAGCTTGTCTGTAGTGAATACGTGAAGATGCGTTACAATGTCTGTATATATACGTAGATTATGAAGAGTCTGGCTTCGGTTGCCGTAGAACAAAATAGGAAAAATATATGTACGCCTCTAAAAAACTGTTTATTGGTGACGTTTCCATCGGAGACCGATCTTCATCATTCGACCGATCTTGATGAAGATCGGTCTCCGATCGAAACGTTACCAATAAACAGTTTTTTAGAGGCGTATATATATATATATATATATATATATATATATATATATATATATATATATATATATATATATATATATATATATATATTGGAAGACGCAGGAAGACCTCACCAGACAAGGTCAGCAGCACCGTTTATTTGGCAGTTTCTGCCTCGGCTCAGAACACCAAGAGGGAAGAGTCGGGATGATGATGATATGTACAAGTGAGAACGATGAAGTACTTGAAATGTGCTTACACTAATTTCCCCCCTCTTCGAAGCGGCCAACCTGGCCGCCACTCAGAGATCGTCTGAACGAGTAGCAAAAGGCTTCATGCGCGACACGTGAACGATTTCCGTGTTGCGACGACGGCGGTCTGTGACAGACTGAAGCGGGCTGACGAGATAGTTCACTGGTGAAGTTTGTCGTATAACAGTGTAGGGGCCAACGTACCGGTGAAGGAATTTCTCGCAAAGCCCTGACGCTCGCACCGGGGTCCATAGTAAGACCTTATCGCCGGGATTAAAGGCAACGTTGCGTCGTTTGCTATCGTAGCGACGTTTTCTCTCCTCTTGAGTAGCTTCGGTGTTTTTACGAGCAATTTCACGGCAATGCGCGACTCGAGCTGCAAAGTCTTCTGGCAGAGAAGTACTGCACGGAGCAGGAGCAAAGAAGAATGCCGTGTCGAAGATGGAGGAAGCAGATCGTCCATACACGAGGAAAAAGGGCTGTAGCCAGTAGATCGTTGTATCGCAGTATTGTAGGCAAAGGTGACAAATGGTAAAATGTTATGCCAATTTTTGTGGTCAGGACGTAAGTACATGGAGATCATGTCAGAGAGCGTTCGGTGGAAGCGCTCAGTAAGGCCGTTCGTCTGCGGGTGGTATGTAGAAGTGGTTTTGTGCGTCGTATTGCACGCCCGCAGGACTTCCTCGAGGACCTCGGAAATGAAGGCTTTGCCACGGTCACTCAGAAGAACGCGAGGAGCTCCGTGGCGCAAGACGATGGACTGCAAGAAAAAGTCGGCGATTTCTGTAGCGGTAGCAGAACGAAGAGGCGCCGTCTCGGCGTATCTTGTCAAATGGTCGACTGCAGTGACGATCCAGTGGTGACCAGAAGACGTCAACGGCAAGGGTCCATACAAGTCAATTCCGACAAATTCAAAAGGTGCGGTCGGACAAGGAAGAGGCTGCAGGAAACCAGCCGGCGGGGATGTCGATCGCTTACGGTGCTGACACGACGCGCACGAGCCCACGTATTTGGCTACCGTTGTGGACAAGCCCGGCCAGAAGCAGCGGGTCTTGATGCGGTCGTAGGTCTTGCGGAAGCCTAGATGACCGGCAGCAATGTCATCGTGGAATGCTTCCAAAACTCGAAGACGAAGGCAGCGGGGGGAGGACTGGCACCCACTTGTTACCCGTGGGATGGTAAATAAATCGATGAAGCACACCGTCATCGAGGCGAAAATGCCGAAGCTGGCGTCGCAAGCGGCTGTTGGGTGGTTTAGTGACACCGCGAAGGCGATCAATGAAAGTCCGACAGTAGGAGTCTGCACGCTGAAGTGAGCGGAAATCGGAGGGCGAAGATAGTTGAATTTGGTCCAGTGCAGCGAGCAAAAGGTGTTGTGAGGCAGGCTGGACGTCGGAGCCGTTCGAAGGCGATGTGGAGGACGTACTCTCAAGTGAGATCGAAAGCGGGCATCGGGATAGCGCGTCGGCATCATGATGACATTTTCCAGACTTGTAGGTGATGGTAAAGTCGTACTCCTGCAAGCGCAGTATCCAGCGCCCTAGACGTCCTGACATATTCTTCATTGATGACAGCCAACACAGTGCGTGATGGTCGGTGACGATGGCAAAATGCCGACCGTAGAGGTACGGGCGGAATTTCTGTATCGACCAGACGATAGCCAGGCACTCTTGTTCCGTGATCGTGTAGTTGCGCTCAGCTGTCGACAGAGTCCGGCTAGCGTATGCCACAACCTGCTCTTTAGAGGAGGCATCACGCTGCAGAAGGACGGCCCCAATGCCTTGTGCGCTTGCGTCAGTGTGCAGTATAGTGGGTGCTCTCTCGTCGAAGTGGCGGAGCACTGGTCCGGAAGTCAGGCGTCCTTTCAGAGTTTCAAACGCGAACTCGCAGTCGTTGGACCATGCGAAAGAAGCACCAGCGACTAGTAACTTATTTAGGGGAGCCGCTATGGTAGCAAAGTTGCGTATAAAGCGACGAAAGTAGGACGCGAGACCAAGAAAGCTGCGCAACGTCTTTTGGTTGATGGTCGAGGGAACTGTAGTACAGCTGTGATCTTGTCAGGGTCTGGTTGGATGCCGTCTTTCGAAACGACGTGACCGAGCACTTTGATACTTTTGCTGGCGAATGTGCACTTTTTCGTATTTATCTGAAGGCCAGCCTTGGAAAGGCACTGAAGTACCTCGTCTAATCGTTGAAGATGTTGAGTAAAGGTAGATGAAAAAACAACGATATCATCTAAGTAACAGAGGCAGGTCTTCCATTTTAGGCCACGAAGAACAGTATCAATCATCCGCTCAAATGTTGCCGGAGCGTTGCACAGGCCAAAAGGCATTACATTAAATTCATAAAGCCCGTCCGGCGTAGCAAAGGCGGTTTTTTCTTTGTCAGCCTCGTTCATGGGGATTTGCCAGTAGCCTGATCGTAGGTCAAGGCTCGAAAAATATTTTGCCCCTTGGAGTGTGTCTAAAGCGTCATCAATTCGAGGCATAGGATATACGTCCTTACGTGTGATCTTATTCAGCGCTCGATAGTCAACGCAGAAACGAACAGAGCCATCCTTTTTTCTCACTAAAACGACCGGAGACGACCAAGAACTGGAAGAGGGCCGTATTATGTTTCGTTATAGCATGTCGCCAACTTCTTTTTCAATGACTTTTCTTTCCGACTGCGATACACGATATGGCCGACGGCGTATCACACCAGAACCATCGGTTTCAATGCGGTGTACAGCCACGGAAGTCTGACTCAGGGTTGTGGCACAGCTATCGAAGCAAGCTTTGTGCTTAGCTAAAAGTGCCAATAGAGCTTCGGACTGTGCAGACGTTAGGTCTGAACCGATGACTGCTCGAAATGAGGAAGAATTCGAACCTGAAGTCGGTACTGGTGACGAAGACGGGCAAAGTGCTGCGATGGAGGTCAATGGAGAGGCGTCTATCGTCGCCACAGTCATCCCCTTGGGCAACAGCATGGATTCTGCAGTTGTGTTGCAAACGGGCAGAAAAGCACGGCCACAGGAAAACCGGAGGAGACAAGAGGCGACGAGAATTCCACGTGAAGTGGAACGAAAATAAGGCGAAACTACTGCATCACCATCGGCTACTTGGGTAGATGCGACAGCTACCACGTGTTCGTGACCAGGACGCAGGACACAATCTTCAACGACGAGTAAGCTGGAGATCGAGGGTGACAATGCCGAAATGGGTGCATCCGCTGTATCCGAGATCTGAACGACGTCTTCTTTAAATGATATAACAGCGGAAGCAGAATGTAGAAAGTCCCAACCGAGAATAAGTTCATGAACGCATGTGGGTAATACGCGTACAATCATTTCGATGTGGTGGCGTATGCCGTCGATGGAAACGCGAGCCGTACACTTTCCGTCGGGTTGAATCAGCACGTTATTTGCACCGCGCAACACAGGTCCCACATAAGGTGTTCTGACTTTACGGAGCCGCGAGCACAAGTCACTACGCAAAACAGAAGTGGCGGCACCGGTGTCAACAAGAGCTTGTACAGGAACACCTTCAACAGTCACAGACAACATATTGGCTGGGCGAACAGGAGGTAATTTAGGGAGATCGACCGGACGCAGTTTTCCCTCCACAAACTGCAATCCTTAGTTTTCCGGATGTTGGTCAGCAAGGCAGGAGATGGGGCGAAGCGGCGAGGCAGAGCGGCGGTAGGGCGAAAGAGATCGTCGTCTAGAGGGACGGGAGTCCTGACGTTGACGCGGGGACGCGGGAGGCGACGGAGACCGGTGCTGCGTGGACGGGTAGAAGTCGGGGGCAATAAGGATCGGGTCGTCGGGTCCGGTCTCGCTCGAAGTCAGCGTAGCCTCGTCGTTCATCCTGATGGCGGCGACGGCAATAACGAGATATATGTCCACGTATACCGCAGTAAAAACAGACGGGACGGGATGAACGCCACCCAGGATACGAGGGCGCAACAGGTACTCTGCCTCCCCACAGAAGCCAAATGACCATAGGCAACTTCAGTAGGCCCAGGCGTGACGGCAGCAGGTGGTATTGCGGCAATATCGGCGTATGTGGGCGTCGAACGTGTGGTGTGAGCAACCGATGCTGTCGGCGCCGTCATGGCTGCCATATCAGCGTATGTTGGTAGCGGGCATGCTGATGGAGCGAGAGGTACTGTTGGTGACGTCATGGCTGCCAGCTCCTGCTTGACAAGGTTGCGCAGGTCGAAAGGTGACGCCTGGGCGGAGGCGCCAGATGATCGACTCTGTTCCTGCAGTTGAAGTTCTTCGCGGATGATGGTGCGGATGAGCGCTCGTAAATCCGAGGGAGGAGTAAGGCGAAGATCGCTCTCTTGCTGGAGACGAAGGTATTGCAGCTCGTCTAGGCGCTGGCATGTCGAGGTAATATCTTCAACCGTGGTAGGGTTGTGAACAGCCATGGCGTTGAATGCGAGCGTGCCTATTCCTTTGAGGATATGGCGAACGCGCTCGGCTTCCGTCATTTCACTGTTCGCACGACGGCAGAGGCCCAAGACATCCTCGATGTACGAAACGTACGACTCGTGTGCGAGTTGAACACGCGCAGCCAGCTTTTGCTTCGCGATCTCGGAACGGCTGGATGACCTTGCGAAGATTTGTCGCAGCTTGGTGGTAAAAACGGACCAATTGACGAAGTCAGTTTGGTGATTACAATACCAGGTTTTCGCAATACCGGTGAGGTAGAAGGGTACATAAGTCAATCTCTTGGCTTCGGTCCACCGATTGACTGAACTCACGCGGTTGTAAATGTCGAGCCAGTCCTCGACGTCGTCACCGCGGAGACCCGCGAACATGGGTGGTTCGCGCATGGGGCCTGTGACAGTGTACGAAGGAAGGGCAGCCGGTGGAGTCGGTGCTGTAGCGTTAGGGCTAGCTGTTTGGTCGGATGACTGCATAGCTGCGGGGGTGGCCATGCGCAAGCGGCGACCGGATCGTAGCTCCAGGTAGAACACGAACGCAGGAGGCCGTCGGGATCTTGACGACCCTCCACCACTCTGGAAGACGCAGGAAGACCTCACCAGACAAGGTCAGCAGCACCGTTTATTTGGCAGTGTCTGCCTCGGCTCAGAACACCAAGAGGGAAGAGTCGGGATGATGATGATATGAACAAGTGAGAACGATGAAGTACTTGAAATGTGCTTACAATATATATATAGTCGCTTTACAGACAGTCCAACACGCACACACATACACAAACACACACACACACATATATATATATATATATATATGTCTGTGTGTGTGTGTGTGTTTGTGTATGTGTGTGCGTGTTGGACTGTCTGTAAAGCGACTACAAATTGAGTGCTCGAACGAGTATGCCACAACAAGGCTCTTGACGTACTTACCTTCCATCTGGCTTGCGTTACTCGATACGTGCAGCCATGGCTTCTGTGGGGCTTCTTATTGTTGTAGGCGAACTCCGCTAGGTCGCGGTAAATTCGTACGTTCGGATTTCCGACGGCTTCTATCCATCCACCAGCTTCGAAGCTTTCTCGACAAACGCTCACCAGCAATCCGATCAGTAGCATCGAAGCACGAACTGTGACCATATCCTCCTTTGCGAAACCTGCACTTGCAATAATAAAAAAAAGGATTGATATCGAGATAAGCGCTTTTCTACAAGAGCAAACTTGCGGAATTTGTGTTAGCATTTCAAAACTTGTTTCTTCTGGCTCTGCAAAGTAGGTCTTTGGCCTCCTGAATCATCTTTTTTAAATGCGAAGCATTTCTTAGCGAACATCGGCGACTTTGAGCGTATCTATCTATTTATCTAGCCGCCTACGACCTTGTGCTCTCCTGGCCGTATCGTTAATGGGATTTATACCAAAATTGGTATGGAATAACATGACTGTATGACAAAGAGGAGTGACAGGTCATTCATGAAAATCATGAATAACATTTCATGAAAACTATGATTTACACGTCATGGCCACAGTACTCGTGAGGCCGTTTTCTTAACTTGATATATCCAAAAATTCGTACGATGAGACATTTCTGCATGAGCAACATAAATGTCAGGTGGTAATATGAAAATCGTCACCTGCATGTCATGTACAACATGATTTACATGCCACGCTCACGGCGCGCTGATGGTCGTTTCGCTAGCTTGATATACACCAAATTTGGTATTGCGTGACGTGACTGTATGATGAACATAAATCCCAAGTGGTAATATGGAAATCATGACATGTCATGTGCAACGTTACTTGCATGCCACGGTCATGACACTATTGTGGCCGTTTCGCCAGCTTGATATGCAGCAAATTTTAACGTGAGAGCCTTTAATGTCTCATGCTCACGTCCGCCCTTCCGTCCGTCCCTCCACCCGTGCCCTGGCACAGTGCCAGGTGGGCGCCGGGTCGTGCAAACGGACGCCGGTCGCGTTCGGCTCTACAGTGCTGGCGCGTTGCTTGCGTAGCGTCGCTGTGCCCAGCGTCTCTAATCATGCAAGGAGGGAGACGCGTGCATCACGTTCCATTCTGACCGACCCCGTCTCAGTGGGTACAGGCGTTCGAGGAACACACTTTTAGAATTGACAAAGTGTCCGTCAATTTAAACGCTGGAACGCGGATGGCGTCTGCACGATGCGCAGAGCGCGAGAATACGAACGCATGCGAAACGGAGGCAGATTGGTCTCGCGTCTCGCTGCGATTCGAGGTAAAAAATTACGCGTACATAAGAGGCAGGTGGTAACATGAAAATCTTGGCACGCATGTTATCTACATTTACATGCCACGCTCATGGTGCGCTTGCGTCCAGTTCGCTAGCTTGATATACCCCAAAATTTGTAGTGCGCGACGTGACTGTATGACGAACACAAATAACAGGTCCTAACTATAAATATTGACATGCATATTACGTGCAGCATGATTTGCTACTTGCTGGCTGCTTCGCATCACATCGATTCCGACAGTGCGTGGCATCTGCCGGTTTTTTTTTCGTAGCGTCTCACATTACTGAGAGGTGGAGTGAGCGTGAGCAAAGGCGCAGACGAAATCTGCGCAAATTTTTTATTGGCGGCTTTGTCCCTATTTATGACGTAGAAGCTACCGTTCTCTGTTGAAATAAATATGACAGAAAGATGGCCCTGTTTTACATGTTGTAAATTCTGTAAAAAAGCTTATTAGTGTTGAAACTTTTCTCCTATCAATGAAGTACAGCCTGTTGTCGATCCTGACACCCCCTTTTCGAATAAAACTCATAGAGCAAGTAAAAGCTGTTCATGCGTTTGCTTCTTAGGATATCACTGAAACTACTTTTTCACGGAAGCAATGAGTTAGTCTTGTTGGAGCGCAATTATACTTTTTCCATGCGTTGTGAAATCTAAAAATCAAGAGTATTTGGAACAAAGATAAAAAATTGGCCGCGTATCTGCGTGCTTCGCTGCAAATGTCGTCGAAGCACGATAGTCTTGTGCCGGCCGTACTCCTATGTTTTGCCTTGCCTCAGACAGCGCCTACTCTACGTGGAATTAGCCGCATCTGGCTGGCATTGATAAAATAGAGGCGGCGCTGCGCGAGATATGGATGCCATCGAAAAAATTACACCATCTACCGCTAAAGGGAACCATGTGTAGATGTGAAGCAGTGGTCGCTAACGCTTACATTGGCGGTGGCGTTGACGCTGGTGCTCATCGCAGAGTTGCGCAGGAGAGAAAACTGGGGAGGCGCAAAGCACGCAGTGATGGAGCGGTGTTTCCTACTGGAACATGCCAATCACTGCTAATGGGCAATGACAGACAGAAGACTCCGACTGGACACAGAGACCCGCAGTCCGCTTTTAGTTAACGCGCACGCTGCGAATTTTTATTGTTCAACAACGCACAGGCGAAATCTCCCACCGGCACCACTTCGCAGGTCAAGATCCATTGCCATATATACGGGGTGGCCAGTGAACGGTTGTGCAGCGCGAGCAGTCGGTTTTTTTCAACCAAGAAACTCGCTAGCAGATGGTGCCTGCGTCGGCGTCGCGAGGCGAGAGAGGGGGGGAGTGTAGGAGAGGAGAGAGAGGGGGGGACGCGCATGCGCAGTGGGAGTGTGGACGCCGCGGGTAGGGATGCCTAGAGGAGAGAGCGGGGAACGTAGGAGGGGAGAGAGGAGGGGAGGCGCATGCGCAGTGAGGGTGTGGTTGCCGCATGGAGGGATGCATAGAGGAGGGGGAGAGGGGGGTTTTTTATTTTTATTTTTTTTTGAAAGGTTTGCGCATGCGCAGTAAGGGTGGTCACGCCGCGCACCACCACCACCACCACCACCGGATTAAGCTTCGCCATAAGATGCTTCACATCTAAAACATGAGCTTGTGCTGAACCAAGGGCCACTGCCAGCGGCTGGACCTTATCGTCAGCAAAGCGCTTTTCGTGCGAAGCGTCGCAGTTAATGCACAGCTTCGCATTTTCAGCACAGCCTAAAAGACACTAGGGTCTTTAGAATTACGTATCTGTGTATTTTCTGATAAAAGAACACACGACCTGATACTTGCATATTAATGTTGGGCCTCAGGTATTCGGAGTAGTTGCTTTTTGATCGAATATGTTCCCAGGTATGAAAGCAAACACCAGTTCAAGATGGCTGGGAGTTCAGAAATTAGGTAAACTTTGGCCCTGTAGCTAGCTGAATCGGGTCACGGACGGACAGATAGACAGACAGACCAAAGTTTTTGCGTTCAAATATCCCAAGAAACACTATAGTCTCTAAAACAAATGGTGCACACTTAACCACTTTACA
>JALIZH010016229.1:0-94141 GCA_030522465.1 Rhipicephalus appendiculatus | reverse complement strand
TTCCTTGTGCATTCACATAAGACGACTCGAAGGCGAACGCCATTTTCTTTTCCTTCTCACTGGATGTATAAATAAGCAGGGAACACGAACCGTGACTTCACGGGCCACTGCCAAGCGCCGTCGTTATTTTCTTTTATAGCGATAGCGATTATACGGACACTCTCGGCTGGTTTTTCGCCGTCGGCGTCGCCGCTGCCGTTGGCCGCCGCCGTCATCCCCCATATATGTATATGTATGTATATAACCGGCCCCGCCCGTCGTTCGTGAGCGTGAAAAGACGCGAGGGGGGGGTTCCTCGAGCGACCTTTGATTTTACGAGCGCGGTCGTCGCGGGCGCGCGTTATCTCCCCTTCTCGGTGGCTGACAGCGGGGGGCCGGTGTACCCCTTCTACGTGCTGCGCTCTCAACGCGAAGATAATGTGGTGAGCAGAGTGTCACTGGAGCGGCCGTATGCTCTTAAACCAGCGTTTTCTAGAGTTGCGTGAGATCGGATCCAAAAGAGTTAGCTGCCAGCCTTACTTCGTATAACATTACAATTTGTTGCTATCGCATTCATTGCTTCACCCTTGCGGTGAAACTGTGACTTTTTTTGTTGAGGTCGCACGTGCTCCGGTTTTGTACGCCGTCCAAAAGGAGGGCGTTACAGCAGCACTGTGTGGCATGACGTCACATGACGTCATGCCAGAATTTGGGACTTCATAAAGACGTCACAAAATTTTGTGATCTGTGACGACATGATGACGTGGTCACGTGTTGATGATTTGTTGCATCGCTCGTCGCGGGACAGTCGCCACCGACGGCCAAGCTTCCCGTTTGATGAGGCTCACAAAATGATCCACATTTAATAACGGGAAGTGACCTGTTTATTTACCTCCGAAGGGAACTCTTGTTCGCGCACACAACACCTTTTTTCGACAGTGAACCACTCGTGATTCGCAGTGGAACGCGCAATGTGCACTCGTATTTAGTCATGGTCAAGAGAGAGAGAAATGAACTTTATTTTTGACGAGGCTCTTTGTACTTCGGCTCTAAAGTGTGTGGCCTCCCCCAGTCCGGGTAGCCATGGCTCGCTGCCGCCGCCCGAGCCCTGTTCACCAATCGTAACTGCTTGGCATAGTGTTGCGTCACCAGCAGAGTCTCCCACTGGTCTTCGAATGTTTCCTCTGTATCCGCTTCTCTCTCTTCGTTTCGCTTGGGTGTGATGACGGTGGTAAGTTCGGATTGTTATTGCACTCCAGCATCATGTGGCGCAGGGTGTTGCGCGTGTCCGGTGGGCAATACTTGCAGTCCCACCCGTAGGTCCCTGGATACATTGCGTGCATCAATGTTCCATGCGGGTAAGTTCCAAGGGTTCGATGAAATATCGTCTGGCAAGGAGAGATCATTGCCGAAAAAAAAAAACTGGGGGAGGAGCGAAGCATGCAATGTTCTTTTTCTTCCCCCACATGTCTGGTTTCAATTCCCTACGGCATGTAGGGAAGGCTGTTTCAACTCCGCTAACGTCATCGGCTCTTTGTTGGGCTAACTGTTGCTTTCATTTTTAGTGGACCGGTGGCGAGTATAGTGGGATATGCGCAATTTTGTGACGCATACCCATTTTTATGGGTATGCGTCCGACACGTCATGTATTGCGTGACGTAACTGCATGAATACCATAAATGACAAGTGCTAATATGGAAATCATGACATGTCACGTGCAACATGACTTCCATTCCACGCTCATGGCACGCTCACGGCCGTTTAGTTAGTTTGATATACACCAAATTTGGTATTGCGTGGGGTGACTGTATGACGAACTTAAATGACAAGTGGTCATATGGAAATCACGACATGTCATGTGCAACATGACTCAATTGCCTGCCACGCTCATGGCACGCTGGCGGCCGTTTCACTAGTTTGATGTACACCAAAATTGATATTGCATGACATGACTGGATGGCGACATAAATGACAGGTGGTAATATGGAAATCACGACATGTCATGTGCAACATGACTCAATTGCCTGCCACGCTCATGGCACGCTAGCGGCCGTTTCACTAGTTTGATATACACCAAAATTGGTATTGCATGACATGACTGTATGGCGACATAAGTGGCAGGTGGTAACATGAAAATCATCATATGCATGTCATGTACAACACGATTTACATCCACACTCATGGTACACTTGCGTCCAGTTCGCTCGCTTAATATACACCAAAATCGGTATTGTGCGACTTGAATGTATGACGAACACAAAGAGAGGTCCTAACATGTAAATGATGACATGCATGTTATGTACAGAATGATTTGCTTCTTGCTGGCTGCTTCGCATTACATCGATTTCCACAATGCATGGGATCTGCCGTTTTTTTTTCTGCCTTGTATTGCTCGGATGTGGGGCTAGTCAACTGCGTTTGTATCGCAGCTCTTTTTCCCACATTCCTCACCACAAATTGTATCTTGTTTCCTGATGACTGCGAAAATGTAAAAAAAAAAAAATGTAACATTGTGGTTAAATAAACATCAAACTTCAAACATAGAGTGATATTCATGACGCCACGTCGCCAGTCGCCACGTGCGCAGATGGTAGTGGGATTTACCCACAGAGAGTGGGTAAATCCCACTGCAGATATGCACCACCCCGCTGCACGCCCCCAGCTTCGCTATTTCATCAGTGTCCGCCAAACGAAGTGGGGTATTTTGTATTTTTTTTTACTGACCGGCACACATTTGCGCGTGTGTATCCGATGGATGTAGTTGAAATATGTATACCTTTTTTTTGTAGCAAAAAAAAAAACATGAGAACTCGCCAAAATCAGGAGCAAAAAGTAAACTATTTAATCGACCTTGCCAAACCCGTACGGGTTTCTCGTTCACGATGAAACGAATGTACACCCTTGCAATTTTTTAACAATATCACGCGAGCGCTGGGCGCGATACGGTAGCTTTTAATATTCTCGTAGAGTAACGAGATCTGCCGACGATGCGCAGCGCACAAAACACCCTGAACTGCGTGCGAGCGCCGTCTCATACGCTGTTTCCTAGACCTACAACAGATATTTAAGTAATATTTAAGTAAACAGCGCCCTAAAATGCAGCACGTCGGAGAAATTATCAATATTGTGCTCATCCGTGGTATGGCCCGCAAGTGCAAGTGTCCTCGACAGTCCCAGGCAGATTCACTTTCTGTTGTGTTATCCGCTGTTTTTTATATTATTATTATTATTATTATTATTATTATTATTATTATTATTATTATTATTACTATTATTATTATTATTATTATTATTTAGTAGACAGCGATCGCAGTTCAGGGTGTTTTGTGCGCGTGCGCATCGTCGGCAGATCCCGTTACTTTACGAGAATATAAAAAGCAACCATATCCCGCGCTCAGCGCTCGCGTGATATTGTTAAAAAATTGCAAGGGTCCTCGTCTCTAAGGACGAAAGAACATAGGGCATTAAACATAAGGGCGGCTTTGTGTACATTCGCTTTATCGTGAACTAGAAACCCGTACGGGTTCCGAAAGGTCGAATAAATAGTTTACTTTTGCTCCCGATTTCGGCGGGTGCTCAGTTCTTCTAGGTCCGAAACACCTTAGGGCCTCGGCTTGTCGGCGTACCCTGTCGTCAGGATGTGCCATGCAGTCACGGTACATAATAAAAACGGGTATGCGCGATAAAAATTGGGCAAATACCAATACTCGCCACCAGTCCGCTAAAAATGAAGGCATCCGTTAGCCAAATAAATTGCCTACGACGTTAGTGGAGCTGAAACAGCCTTCCCCACAAGCTTCGCTCCTCCCCAGTTTTTTTTTTTAGATGCGAAGCATCTTATGCTCAGGGGCTGTGTCCGTCCGGCGTCCCCCGTCCCGCGTCCGGCCACTTTCATGAAGTAGGGAAGCACCCATTATGCGAACCAGAACACTGTAGTAATATGAAGGCCGTCAACCCTATCACAGTCATCAGACTCATGGCCGAGAGCACAGAGAGGCTGCTTGGCAGTGGCTAGGCAGGTGGTGTCTGTCGCCCAGGTTGACCCCATTCCTTAATATTGCTTGCATGTGTTCGGAGGGGGCTTAGTCCGTCCCTCCTTCCCGCGTCCCACACCACCACAGCGCATGCACGTTTCCTCCCTCTCTCTCTCCTACGCTCACCCCCCTTTCTCTCCTCTAGGAATCATCTACTCAACGGAGCGGCGCCCGCTTCCCACAGCGCATGCGCGTCCTCTCGCCCTCTCTCCTCTAGGAATCCTCTACTCTACGGAGCGGCTCCGGCGTCCCACATCCCGACAGCGCATGCGCGTCCTCTCCCCCTCTCTCCTCTAGGAATCATCTACTCTACGGAGCGGCTCCCGCGTCCCGCAGCGCATGCACGTCCCCCTGCCCCTCTCTCCTCTCCTACGGTCCCCCCCGTCCTTTCCTCTAGGAATCCTCTACTGAGCGGTGCGCAAGACAGGTGGTGTGACAGCTGCATATTCCGCTGGGGGCGCCACGGTAGTTCCGCGGTATGAAAATGACGAAGCACGCGCGCCTCATTTTCTCTCCTGTGCAGCGCCGCGATGAGCGCCCGGACCACTGCCGTAAAATCAGAGCGGCGATGTTCCTCCCGCTCAAGCTAATTATCTCCCCGCTTCTTCGCTTCCACACATGGTTCCCTTTAGCGGGAGATGGGGAATTTTTTTTCTGCAATATGCTCTCCCCAGACAAAATTTCATCGAACCCTTGACTATGACTGAATATATATTGTGGCTGCGAAATGCGCGTTCCACAGCGAATCGCGAGTGATTCGCTGTCAGAAAAGACCTTGTGTGAGCAAAAAAGGAGTTCGTTATAGAGGTAAATGTGGATATCAAATGTGGATCATTTTTAAGCCTCAACAAACGGGAAATTTGACCGTCGGTTGCGACTGTCCCGCGCCGCCAGAGACAAGTGATGCAAAATATCATGAACCCGTGACCACGTCATCATGTGAAATCCCGATCATGTCACAGATCGCAATATTTGTGACGTCATCACGACGTCACAAAACCAGAGCGCGCGAGACCTCAAGAAAAGAAAATGAGGACGGCGATTGGCAGTGGCACGCGAAGCCACGGCTCGTGTTCCCTGCTCCCTTAAACATCGACTAACAAGAAAAAGACATGGTTGATCCCTCCGTCATAGGAATCGGTAAAACACGAAAGTAAGACGTGTCCTTGCAGAAGCAGTTGAATGTTTACTGTACATTGGTGTAAGAGAGTTTGCACTAGAGGTGTGCACGGGCTTCAAGTAGCCCGAAATCCCGAGCCCGGCCCGGCCCGCGGGCCGGGTTCGGGCGGGCCGACGTCTTGTCATTTCGGGCCCGGGCCGGGCTCGGGCTACCCAAAGCGGGTCGTGCCAGATGCACAGCCCGAATCAAGCCCAAAATATACACGTTGTGCCGGAACTGTTTTCCACAGCATAGCGCCATCTCCGCGACCGCCCCCCATCCCCTTTCTTGGTTCTCCTTTCCTTTAGTCACTTTGAACACAAGGAGTGAGGGTGAAGTCACACAAGATATGCTCTGTGATTATCTATACACGGAATAATCCTCTCTCCACATCTGAGGGACTAAACTTCTGGAAGAACAAATAGTCTAAATATTGCAAGCTTACTATGCTTGCGAAAAATACATTGGCAAAGGCGGCTACCAGTACGAGCAGCGAGCAGACCTTCAGTTGGGCGTTATAGGTGACGCAGGAGCGCCGCGCTTCACTGAAGCCCGAATCATGGGACAGCCTATTTTTACACGACAACTTTTAATCGTTGCATATAGTGACTGTCATGTGTCGTTTGCTTATGTTTCACCTTGATACGCTGAATAAATTGCCACATCAGGAAACGGCATCTTGTCTCCGCAGCAAACCATGTCAGGCCGTACAGGGCCGGGGCCGGGCTTTTGTTTTTGTACGTCGGGCCGGGTCGGGCTGTCTCGCAGCCCTTTAGTGTCGGGCTCGGGCGGGCCTTCGACGAAGTCAGCGGGCTCGGGCCGGGTTTGGGCTCGAAAATTCGGCCCGTGCACAGCTCTAGTTTGCACATTGTCTATTGGCGTTTGGCAGCTATAGCAATCTTTAACGTGCATACACCCATGTTGACGCTTCGTGGTACTACATCTTTATCCCGGCGACTAACGTCCATGATCAATGATTAAACAAACCCTCTTGGTAGCTTTAGTAATTAACGGTGACAGCACAATCTGAAAAAGCGGTGAGACAGCCAGAAGAGCGTCGCTGATAGAACGCAGAACTTGGGCTAAGGTCGCCATCCCTGGGAATGTTAAAGAGTTTTAGGGGCGAAGCTCCTTAAGGTCGAGGCTTGTCCATCACTGCCCTGGTGTAGCCACGCTAGTGCGATGACGACGCTGCCATCACGGCTCAGCACATGCAAAGTAACATTTGCCATGACGATGACGATGATGACGATGAAGAATAAACGCGTTCCAGACCACACATTCTCTTTCTGCCATCACGGCCCAGCACATGGAATGTACCCACTATACGTCGTAACGATGACGATGACGCTGATGGCGATGAAGAATAAGCGTGTTCCAAACCACACATTCTCTTTCTGCCATGGATGAAAACGATCGTGAACGCGCTCTCGCCCGCAAAAGGCAAAACGGCATCATTTACATGCGCGAGTGGTCAATGTCACGGGTGATTTACGGTAAGAACGATCCCCAGTGCTTCGTCCAATCATCATGATTGACTTCGTGGATATTGCAGATTAAAAAAAAAAACCACGCCCAAACTAGAGGCAAGTAGACCGCGCGTCGTACCCCAATTCGAAAAAAACAACAATTATGAAGCGGATAAAAGACGTCAGGGAGAGAATAGTTTACGAAACTGCTGTCATGGCATCTCTGGGCGCCGAAATATGCGCCAGTGAGCCATCAATAAATCTATCTCCTGTTTAAATCGATTACATTATGAACATCGCCCGGGCGGGGTCAAGTGCACTATCTCTTCCCACGTGCTATTTTGAACATTTATGTATTTCGACTACGCATTACTAATAAAACCAGTTGAAGTTTGCGCTCGTTCACTAAAACTGTGTCCTGTATTCTTTGTAGTCTGTCCTTCGTAGCGTCTCTCCACCGTCAGTGCATCGCCAGGCCACAGTACACTGCAACACGTGCGCATCGTGGATCTTATCACCTATCGCACGTTGTTACATGCGGAATTTGCTGACCGGGCAGCTCGAACGCGTCATCAGTTGTCCCTGAATGAACCCATTGTGCCGAAACGTCTTATTTGTAGCCTGTCTTTGGTTGGTGAGCTTCACAATTGGCACCGCTTGGTGGGATGCACATGCGGATGACACTTAGCCTTGAACATTACGGAAATGAGAACGGAGCCCACAAGATGGCTGCAGATATTCAAAACGGATTACAATGCTAAGTGAGCATAGAAACCGATAAAGTTGACCCAAATAGGTTATCGCGTCTTCTGCTGATATAATGGGAATGGAAATGCTTGCTACCACCTTGTCTTCCACAGGATATCAGATATACTTTATTCCGGAAGTCTCGGCAAGCATCAATGAACTATTTATTTGGTCACGTGGACGTCCTGCTTAGAAACCGATGTCACTCATGGGAGCAGTGAGGTGTATGCAGGGTGTGCTCTACTAGCTATTTTTCTTTCCAAAGAAGATGCGGCACTTCTACTACATAGGCTTGGATATGAATGTGACAGCGTAAAGATCTCGTTTCGCAAAATTTCCAGTATCGGCGTCGGCGTCGTTGATTGCGAGCGAAAAATCATTTTCTTCCGTAACCGAAAAATCGAGAAAGATGCAAATAAAATAAATAATAAAAACTACGGTTGGAGTGAGAATCGAACCCAGGCCACTGCATGGCAAGCAGGTGTTTTACCACAGAGCCACGGTATTTCTTAAAACTGCTTCGGAAAAAAAACTATATGAATGTTGAGTATGAATGAGTCTCCTTAAAGCATATGTGATATTGCATGGCAGAAGCGTGGAATCGCGCTAGGCCTCGGAACATGTGCATTGAGCAGCAAGTGGCTGTTTTAAAGGCCCAATCCTTTCGTAGCGCTCAGCCATATTTAATCATCAGCTGCAAAATCATCAACCAATTCAGCAGATGCGTAGATTCGCGTGTTGCCTTATACTGGCGCGTAGTGGGCCCTTCGCTGATTCGCAAAAGTAAGAATTATTGCGTAGAGGGCACTTAACAACGGTACTTGTAGTAGCCATTTTATGATAGTTTGAAACGGCCAATGTTACTCGCATAGACGTTCGCTTCCTTGCTGCATGCTTGAGGCATGCACCGAGAACCGAAGCGACGCTAGTCATTGAGAACGCGATGCGCACGGGGCCCCAATACGCTATCGGGTTCTACTCTCGAAAGCGAAGCTCAGGTGTCCTGTATGTTTTTGTGTGTAAAATTAAACCAAAGATTGCGTCATCGACAGCCTCACTTCCATCACAGTGCTGGTATAGCTGTGACGTTAAAGGAGGCTTCGATAACGTCTCTGACCAGTGACCACGCTGCGTTGAGGAACCTGCAGGCCACAAACAACTATAGAACAGAGCACACAAGCTGGTCATGAACATGCTTTCTAACCGAATGAAAATAGTAGGCTCTGGAAGGCGGTTAAGTGACAAGTCTCCTGTCTCCCCAAAGCCCAGGACCAAAGGGGAGAGGAGGTGACGCGACAGAGCTCAAGGAGCGGCGGTACTTTGAAATTATCAGAGGACCATACCGACGGCTTCGTACCGCGTACAAAGTGATCTCATGCACAGGATTTCACGAGTGGAAAGCCCACAAAGCACATGCGGCCACGGGGATTAGGGTGTAAAAACTCGTTTATTAATATCTCCAGGATACGACCAACAAAGACAACAATTATTAAGCGATTTTGCGCAATGCATCGAAGGCCCTTGTGTCACACGAAAATGCGAGGTTCATGGCCGGCATATGCACTAAAAGATACGGTCACTACTGGCATTTCACAAATTTCCAAAAGCGAGATATTTAAGGAAATTATTCAGCCAAGAATGTCCTATACAAATGTGTTGATGGTTCATTTAATGTGGATATAATTTGATTATCTCACATTGAGCGTCGCTTTGTTAGTAAGCTTATTCCGTGCCCGCGTAACCAAATATTGTGACAGTTTTTATTTCTCTTACATCAATGGACTTTATATGTAGCGTTATTTGTTAAAATATTGGAGTCAATTTCACTGTATTTTAGTTGAACTCTAGTGTTTCGTGCCTGGATTGTATTTTGTGCCGTTTTCAGTGTCGATATGTGAATGGACTTCGTGCTGATGTTTCTTTTTTTTACATGACTGAATTATAGATGTATTTAGGAACGATTTTACGTAACTTTTTGGAATGCATGAATTGTCATTCCTACTAATCTTATTATTTGTGAAAAGGAGTAGCTGCCGCTAAATAAAAGCGCGAACATTTCCTAAAACACATATCATAAAAAACAAACTGTTGCACTTCCATTGCGAATTTATCGAAAACGACTGCCGGCTAATTCGGCGATAGAACGTTCGTAATAACATCTGGGGTTTTACGCGCCAAAAACCATGCTATGATTGTGAGGCACTTCGTAGAGGAGGGCTCCGGAAAATTTCATCCACATGGGGTTTTTAGCAGCCACCTATATCTCAGTACACAGGCCTATATAGCGTCCATCGACATGGGACCACCGCAGCAGGGTTCGAACCCGCGACCTTCGGTTCAGCAGCCGACCACCGGAACCAATGTACCACCGTCGCGGCGTGATAGAACGTTCCATATAACATATGGTACCACTGTCCAGTGAAATTTGTCCACTCGCATTCTTTTCACACAGGGACACAAATCTGCACCTGTTTGTCCGGCGACTGTAGTAAAAGTATCATTTTGACTGCGAATTCTGCGTTCCGCTGGAAATCACGAGTGATTGGCTGTCCCGAAATGATTTATGTGAGCACGTGACAGTTTCGATCATGGCCAAATATACAGAACACTTCTCGATTGTAAATGTGGAATAATTTATTGTGCTGAACATGATGTCATGGAAGATACATTCAGCCCTTCTGAACTGCTATCGCCACACCGGCTCCGACAGCTCCGGACACAGCGCCACCGGCAATGGCGGTAATTAAGGGCACAAGCAGGGCTGGGAGGATCTGCTCGTCGGTTCTGTCGCCTGTGCTGTCGATTCCCTTGAGAGCCTCGAGGAGTTCCTCACGGTGTTCCAAGATGGAATGCGAAAGCTTCTCGGTGAGGAGCTTCGTCGCATCGTCTGTGCTCGTTGCTGGCTTGATCAGCGTGGCTGCTTGAATTTCTGTTCCACGAATTGAGAGAAAGTAAAATGAAACTCATCTGTAAGTTACACTGATATTCAATTGAATACGTGGAAGATAGTCAACGAATAATTAATAAAGAAATAGTATGCCAGAGTGGCTATTATTACAGACACGTGTTTTATGCTTCGACACAGTAGCTACGTTGGATTAGTAGAACTAATGCTCGGCTACAGAACATACATGCATAAAATAACGCACTGTACTTTTATTGCACTGCATGGTTTGATTATTTATCAGTGCAGTGAAACAGCACAGAGCAGTACAAAGAACTCATATCATTCAACAACTTGAACTTGAATTGAAAACAACTTTATTAGATCCTTCTGAACGCGAGTGGGTCGCGCACCCGGCTCAGACCCACGTAGGGACTGGCACGCCGAGTGAAAAACTCATCCGGAGCTAATAAAATTTTCAAAAGCAGCGAATAATGACAAGACACTTGTGTCATAGCTGCAGAAAGCACTTATAGAACCTCATATGAAGCACTTCTGGAGTTAATCGTTATAGACACATCAAGAATATTAATAGGTTTTCTAGAAACAAGGCGAAAATTCGAAACCTGCCGGTCATCTGCCTACTGATGAACATCCAAGTAAGTGAAAGGCAACACAGATAATACGTGTAACGAAGAAGATGCGGCAATACACAATCTTAATACTTACGGCACAAATGCCCCAGCACGACAAGAGCCAAGATGGCGTAGGACTTCATAGCAAACAATCTGTGGAGAAGAATATCATGTTATGCCACGTAGAATATCATGCGAAAGTGAAATGGAAGGAAGCACACATGACCGAATTGTCTTTTTCTGGAATTCGTAGTTCTTGCACAAATTGTGTCGCGATAATGTAAAACACTACCTCCCCCCTTTTTTTTAATGTTTATTTTCTAGATAAGGGAATATATATATATATATATATATATATATATATATATATATGTATATATATATATATATATATATATATATATATATATATATATATATATATCCTGTACAACCTTATGCATTCTGATTCATATAAGTTGATTGCTCCTGCTAGCCTTTAGGTCTGATGATCTAATTATAAGCAATGTTGAAGCTCTGTAATACAAGAACGACATAACATTCCAGATTGATTTAAATGATATTGTTTAATAAGTGCACGCCGCTAACGCGGTGACTACAGCGCGTTTAACAGCTGAACATTTTTCGTGGGCACACGAAGTAATTTTCCAGGCTCGATCTCTACAGAAGCGCCTCAGTACGACTTATTCACTCGGTAACAATGCAGAGAATAAAGATTTACCTCACCTGTGGGGTATATCGCAAGCTAATTGGCGACGAAAGCGGTGGGCTTGGTTTTGTCTTCACTCTGAGACCTCGACGGCAGCTTCATGATGTCCGGGAAATGCGCTGCATTTTTATAGTTGCGAGCCAGTGGAAGGTTTGTGACCTTTGTGTGCCATTCAGGAAAGGATAATTTTAAACAATAGCCCTTGAACGTGCGCTCATCTGAATTGGGAGGAGGTCATTGATACAAAAGATAATGCTTGTGTCAAGAGATAACAGCGCTAAAGGAAGTATTTTTGATAAAGAATTCAAATCAGCGTAACCGACAAGACGGGACAGAGGAGAGGAATCTACTAACCTCTACTGTTAGATGCCTTACGCGAGGAGGGAAATCTAAGTCGCCTCTGCCTTCAACCTCCTAATGAGCAACCCTAAAAGTTAATTGCTGTCATTGTGTTGAACATATATTCTTTTCGATCCCAATGGTGGGTCAGTGGCTACAATGTTTTGCTACACAGCACAAGGTAATGGGTTTGAATTGTGCTGACTGTAGCCGCATTTCAAGAACGCGTGTTCTAAACCGTTATTGAAAATCTTATGTGAACTGATAGGACCCCGAGGACACCAAAAAATCTAAGTAGCTTGAGCTTGAGAGCTTGGCTTTCTATTATTTAAAGCGGATTCAGATTTGTTTTGTAGGTATTTCAGACCACAGGAATAGTGTGCCTTGCAGATTTTTAAAATAAGGCATTTTGAATGGTCAGAACTGACGGCATACTGCGGTTACCCGCCACTTTCCGCCCAGAACTTTGAGAACGTGTTTTATAGGGAACCGTTGCGGAGCGACGACAGCGCCGCGCTGCGGCTCTGGAGAGAAGCGCTGGTGTAACTGGGAATAAACGCGGCGGAGGGCGCGCCTGTTTCACCGACAGTAGGGTGCCTCGATGCGCTCGTTCGCCTCCGCTCCGTTCAGGGTGGAGACAAGCGCGTCGTCTGCTACAGCGGTCGCCATTACTGATCCCAATCGTCAATGCGCGCACTACCAGCGCGCGTATTCGCAGTCTTTTGCTCACGAGTAAAGACACTTTGGGCTGGACTTGCCTTCGCAAACGCATAATCATTCACGGATGTTGCTAGTTATAGGTTTGTAGGCACGTATCACAGCAAGTAATCTAATGTTTCGCGCCTAAATGTGTTGCAGGACGTAATGACCCTCACCGCCGGCGCTGCCGCTGGCTGCGGCTGAGTGGTGCACAGCTGCTTTGGATCACTGAGAGCTGGAGGCATCACTATTCACTTTTATGCTTTGCGGGTGTATATGTTCGGTTATTTATTTATTTATTTTTACACCGCATACACACAGCATTTCCCAACATGTATCAGCAGTGATAAATTTGCTGACGTGAGAACTCACGGTTTAAATTACTCGCTATTTAGCTAAATCTTAAAGCGAATAGAATTCGCGCGCAGGTTCCGAGGCTGCTGTTTTATGTGACCGATTGCCGGATATATTCGTCCTCGTGTCCTCCTATTGAATGCATATTTAAAATACGGCTGTATTTCCCATTTCGAGAAAATACCATCGAAAATGCGGTAAGCATCACAATGTCGTTTAGCGATCGCAGCGTAAACGACTCTACTCTGTGATGCTTCAGTTTTTAGAGCGAAGCTCCTTAGGTTCTCACGATGTCCGTTGTCACCGTCGGACCGAAACACAGCTGCTACATATACCGTACAGAGAGCGTTCATAGCGCGCGTATGATTTAAAAAAATAGACCATAGGCGGAGAGTACGGGGGGGGCTCGGGGGCTCCGGCCCCCCCCCCGGACGGCTTCACGGGGGGCAGAGCCCCCCCCCCCCGGGAGCCTGCCCGGGATACTTTTTTAAGAGCTTGGCCTGTAGGTCCTCGTCCATTGAAAACGAGCGTTTGGCCTCCTGTCTGGCAGCTATTTATTTCACACGAGGCTGTTTATACCTGCTTTTTCATTTCAGGCTTTTGAAATTCCGATCATGGACCAGTGACAAGTGAAACACTCAGTTAATAATTCTCCGCAAAGAGATTTGTATGTGCAGAATATGTTGTGTTAACAAACAACAGAGGTGACCTCTTAGTGTTCTAAGTGGTAGAAAATTGTATTTTCTACCACCTGGGAATTATTTTTGGCCATCACAAATTGAAGATTAAAGCTTCCTGTACCAGCATTAGGCCACTGTCTTACGCCTGGGGCACGTTTTAACAAAGTAATGCATGTCAGTAAAGAAAATTGGCGGGTCCCACTCATTGGGGGGAATCGATTTTATGTGATGCAGTCACCGAGTAGCAGCCTATACGGCATTTTTTCGCTTTGAGCCAAGCGTTGCGAGGAGGATCGATGTCTTTGTGTAAGTTGAAAAATAAATCGGGAGTCATCACAAGAGATATTCATACTGATATCGCGGTGTCGGCGCCAAAGAGGATAAGCGTGGTATTAAAGTCCTTAATTATATTCTTTAATTTAGGAGGCGGACATGCTCTCTCTCTCTCGAGATATATATATATATATTGTTAGGATGTTTATTAGCAAAGAATGCAGGAGAACTGGCAGCGGTCAGCAACGTTCAGCCAAGCGCAGCAGCCACGAGCTCATGCCGATGGTGATGACCCTGAGGCACAGAACAATGCCGCTGAGGCCAATTCTTCTTCTTCTTCATTACAATCGCCCTCCGCAGAAAAACGCGCCATCCTGGCGGCCTAGGGTGAGGACACAACTATTGGGTCGTAGTACGGCTTCAGGCGAGAGACATGGACGAGTTCGCGGCCGCGATAGCGTAGATCTGTCGATGGCGTGATGGGCTCCACGAGGTAATTGACCGAGGACGTTTGCTCGACAACACGGTATGGTCCTATGTATTTGGCAACGAGTTTTGCGGAGCGGCCCGGTGCGGTAGCGGGTACCCGAAGCCATACCAAGGAACCAGGGGTAAAAGATGGTGCCAAACGGTCGCCACGTTGACGGGACTGCTGCTGCCATTGGTCCTCGGTAGAAAAGGAGCGGGCAAGCTGGCGACATTCTTCAGCATGTCGGGTTGCTTCGGACAGGGGAGTACTTTCGGACTCATCAGGTTTATATGGAAGAATGGTGTCAACTGTGTATGAAGGTTCTCGTCCATATAGAAGAAAGTACGGTGAAAATCCAGTAGTAGCTTGTGCCGCCCGTATTATAAGCGTAGGTGACGAAGAAAGGGAGAATTTGGTCCCAATTTGAATGATCAGAGGCGACGTACATGGATAGCATATCACCAAGAGTACGGTTGAAGCGCTCCTGTCATGCCGTTAGTTTGCGGATGGTATGCAGTACTTGTGCGGTGCACGATTCGGCATTCGTCTAGGTAATGTCACCTTCAATGCGTCGGAGAGAAAGGCACGACCTCTGTCATAGGAGCTCGCGAGGGGGGAACCATGACGCAGAACGAAATGCTGCAACAGAAACGTTCCTACGTCGCGGGCTGTGGCCGTCGGCAGGTGCGGCTGTTTCGGCGCATAGCGTGTCAGGGTGGTCGATCGCCACGATAATCCAGCGGTTGCCTGCCAGAGTTGATGGCAGTGGTCCGTAAATGTCAATGCCCAACGCGATCGAAGGGTCGACTGGGACATGGTAGAGGTTGTGACGGGTAGACTTGTCCGGGGAGGTAACTTTCGTCGTTGGCACTGAGCACACGAGCGAATGAACTTCCGCACGTAGTTATACATGCCGCGCCAATAAAATCGGAGCCGTAGTCGAGCGTACGTCTTGAAGAGGCCCGCATGCGCCCGCACTGTGGGTCTGCGTGGAAAGCGTCGCATATAACAGCACGGAGATGGCGGGAGGTATCGCAAGAAGCCACTTGCGACCTTCGGAAAGGTAGTTGCGGCGATAAAGAAGGTCATCCCGAATGCAAAAGTTGGTAGCCTGGCGGCGGAGAGCACGAGATGGTGAAGAAGTGAGGCGATCAGAAAGGATGCCCATGAGAGAACTGATCCAAGGGTCTTTCCGTTGCTCCGCCGTCATGTTGCGTAAAGGCGGGTGATGCAAGTGCAGGCTCAAGGGCAGAGGCAAGCAGCGTCATTCGATACTGGTGAGCGAAAGGGCGTCAGCGTCCGTGTGCTTGCGGCCGGATCTGTAAATAACGCGGATGTCGAACTCCTGAAGCTTGAGTGCCCAGCGAGCAAGTCGTCCAGATGGGTCCTTAAGAGTGGATAGCCAACAAAGGGCGTGGTGGTCAGTGACGACGTCAAATGCTTGACCATACAAGTAAGGGCGAAATTTCGCAAGGGCCCAAATGATGGCTAAACACTCTTTCTCGGTGACCGAGTAGTTAGCCTCGGCTTTCGTCAGAGTTCGACTTGCGTAGGCGACGACATATTCATCAAACCCTTCTTTTCGTTGCGCAAGCACAGCGCGCCAGTCCGACGCCGCTGGCATCAGTGTGAACCTCCGTCGGAGCGGCAGGGTCGAAGTGGCGGAGGATGGGCGGCGAAGTTAGAAGGCGGCGTAATTTGGTGAAGGCGTCGTCGCAGGCTGGTGACCAAGCGGAAAGGTCCACCTTGTCACCGCTAAGAAGGTCCGTCAGGGGCGCACATATGGAGGCGAAATTTCGAATGAAGCGTCGGAAGTATGAGGACAAGCCGACAAAACTTCGAAGCTCCTTTAGGGTTCTTTGGCTTCGGAAAATCGGCGACTGCGCAGAAGCTTGGCTGGGTCTGGAAGGATGCCATGCCGCGATACGACGTGTCCAAGAATTGTGAGTTGTCGGGCACCGAAATGACACTTTTTTAGGTTGAGCTGAAGCCCTGCGTCCAGTGAGGCACGTGAGAACGCGCTCGAGACGACTTAAATGGGTGTTGAAATCGGCGGAAAAGACAACTACGTCGTCGGGTAGCATAAACATGTGGTCCACTTAAGGCCTCGTAAAATAGTGTCCATCATCCTCTCAAAAGTGGCTGGAGCATTACATAGGCCGAAGGGCATGACGGTAAATTCGTATAAGCCGTCAGGTGTGACAAAGAGGCCGTTTTAGGTCGATCAGACGCTTCCATAGGAACTTGCCAGTACCCAGAACGCAAGTCCAGCGAAGAGAAGTATTCCGCTCCCTGCAAACAATCCAGGGCGTCGTCGATTCGCGGCAACGGGTAAACGTCCTTCCGGGTGATCTTGTTTAAACGTCGGTAGTCGACGCAGAACCGAATAGAGCCATCCTTCTTCTTCACAAGAACGACCGGTGACGCCCATGGGCTATTGGAAGGCTGCACAATACCTCGCTGGAGCATGTCAGCAACCTGATCGTCAATAATACGGCGTTCCGCCGCCGGGAGACTCGATGAGGGACGTTGCCGTAGAAGGCGCATGACTTCCTGTGTCAATCTTGTGAGAAACGGTCGTTGTGCGACCGAGACAAGAAAGAGTGGCTATCAAAAGAAGCGCGGAACCTCTGCAGTAGGTTGATCAGCTGGCTGCGTTCTGAAGAAGACGTTGCGGCATCGATGGAGCGATGGAAAGCGTCAGAAAGAGGTTGGTCAACAGTAGGGTCAGAAGTGAGTGCGCTGAGGTCCGTAGAGGTTGAAGTAGCCGGAGCGTCGAAAATGTGACAGGTGTCGATCGTCTGTCCGTGACAGGAGGCATTCACCATGGTATAAAGGTAAAGGCCACTCCAGGGTGTTGTGAACGAGCGTCTTCGTGACGCCACTGCGAAGAGTAAGGAGAGCAAGGGGCAGTGGCGAACATTTGCGGCGGATGAACAGTTCAGAGGGCGTAAACAGAACATCGCCATCTGGAATAGCGGCGCACGACACAGGTACAAGCCGGGAAGCGTTCGGAGGAACGGTTTGTGTCACCGGATACGGACAGTTTATAGCACGGAAGGGGGTTTCGACAGCATCAACGTCTGGAAGGGCGGAAAGCTCTAGTTCGGCGCGACAGCAGTCAGCTGACGGCGTTATTATTCGCAAGGAAGTCCCAGCCTAATATTAAGTCATGGGAACACGAGGGGAGCACGACAAACTCGATGATATACACAAGTCCTTGGATTACGACTCGTGTAGTACAGGCCGCGAGAGGTGTTATATTTTGCGCGTTCGCCGTTCGAAGGGGAGAGGTCGGATAATGGCGTCAGAACCTTTCAGTTGCGGCACAGCTTGGCAGAAATCACGGATACAGCGGCTCCGGTGTCGACGAGTGCCATGACGACGAAACCGTCGAGCGACACTTCAATAACGTTGGCTGGAGAGGGGGCGTGGACTTGTGCATGGCGGCGTGGACGCAGTTCGTGCCTCGGGAACTGCGGCCATCAGTTTTCCTGCTCGGTGGGTCCGGTACGGCGTCGCATCGGAGAAAGCGAGCGACGACGTGAAGATGGAGATGGTGAGCGGTGGTTAGGTGCGAATGAGCGATCTGGGTGAAATGAAGAGGAGGGATTGGGGGAAGGCGCAGACGAAAACTGAGGAGCGAAGGTGGCACTCGTCGAATGTTCGTAGCTGGGCGACGACGGCAATAACGCGCCACGTGGCCGATACCACCACAAGCAAAACAGATCGGACGGTCGTCGTAGGTCCGCCATTGGTCGGAGTTACGCGGCGAGTTGCGGCTTCTGGGGGCAGGAAAATGCGGCCGGTGTGGCATCGGCATAGGCGGCGGCGAAAAGGTCGTTGGTGAATACAGAGGAGCGGGCTGGAGCAGCTGTTGACGAGGTCGGACAACGGCCTCTGCGTACGTGAAGGAGGTGCAGTGACTGGCGGTGGTTCACGGGCGGAAGGAGTAAGCTTGAGCGACCTGGTCTTGAATGAAGTCGCGGAGCGTAGGTGCCAAACTGCGTGGTTGGTCGGGTACGCAAGAGATCAAGAGAGTTGCCGAGCAACCTCGGCGCGGATGAATTCTTGGATCTTCGAGAGAAGAGGGCGTGGTCATCTCCTATGCCAAGGCTGGACAGAGAGTCGTCAGGTGCCGAGGGGACGTCTGGTGTGGAGACGTTGCCTACGCAGCTCGTCGTAGCTCTGGCATAATTCGGTCAGTTCGACGACAGTGCGAGGACTCTTCGACAACAACATTTGGAAAGCGTCTCGTCCTCAATGCCCTTCATGATATGCTTTATCTTCTCTTCTTCCGACATCGACGCATTTACCCCGCTTGCAAAGGTCAAGAATGTCCTCAATGTAGCTGGTGAAATTCTCACCAAGCTGTTGGGATCGGGTACTCAAGCGTTGTTCAGCGCGGCGTTTGCGTACCTCAGGCCGTCCGAAAACTTGGGTGAGGCTTGTTTTGAAGACGGACCACGTAGAGGAGATCAGCTTCGTGGTTGATGAACCACAGCTTGGCCACGTCCGAGGAGATGAATGAGACGTAGCCCAACTTGGCATCGTCGTCCCACTTGTTGTGGACACTCACTCGCTCGTATGTGGAGATCCAATCGTCCACGTCCTTGTCGTCGGTGCCCGAGAAAACGGGGGGATCTCGAAGACGCAAGGAACCGGCGCAGAGTAGGGTGGGCGGTGCCGGTGGAGGGATTTGGAGGAGTGAAGTACTTGCGTCGTTGGGCATGACGGACGGTAGAGTGCGATTCCGCAGTTCCAGGGCGATCGAAACCGAGCAGCCTCCACCACTTGTTAGGATGTTTATTAGCAAAGAATGCAGGCGAACTGGCAGCGGTCAGCAACGTTCAGCCAAGCGCAGCAGCCACGAGCTCATGCCGATGGTGATGACCCTGAGGCACAGAACAATGCCGCTGAGGCCAATTCTTCTTCTTCTTCATTACAATATATATATATATATATATATATATATATATATATATATATATATATATGTGTGTGTGTGTGTGTGTGTGTGTGTGTGTGTGTGTGTGTGTGAAGCGACAGGGAGAACAATGTAGAAGAGCAAGCCGGGCCCCGCCCCCTCCGGCAAAATGAAAACTCTCCGCCTATGAAATAGACCGTACTCTGTCCATCCGACCGTGCATATATCCGTCCATCCGCCCGGGCGTCCACCGTGCATCTGTCCGTCCCCCCGTCCGTTCATCTGTCCGTCCGCGTATCTATCCGTGCGTCCATCCCTCCGTACGTCCGTGGATCCGGCCGTCCGTCCATCTGTGCGTGCGTCTGTCCATATCTGTCCGTCCTTTATACTAGTCGGCGACTTCAACGTAGACGATATGGACCTTAGGACCTAGCTTCGCTCCGTCATCAGCATTCACTTCGTGGATCTGCAGCTATTTTTTTCAGCGCCACAAATTCCGCGTTGAAATTAATGACCGTGTATGGTACACAAAAAGCGTTCCTTCAGGGAGGTAATTCTGGAAAATTATTCCACCGGATAACGAAAAAAAATTTTTTTTCTATTTGTCGTTCTTGTTCCACAAGAAAACACAGCACTGAGTGAATAGTTGCAGTTCATTACAGACGCGACAATATTCATAATCACACGTTCATGCATCAAAAAAAAAAAGAAGAAGAAGAAGGAGATGCCCGCGATAGCGAGATTACGATTTCCAAGCACACCCCGAAAACAACGCCAAATTTATGAGAACGGCTCTCAACGTTCGAGGCACCAACACGCAGTCAAAACCACACACATAACTTGTAATGGCGTTGCTAATAATATACACGCCGTTTTAAAAAATCATCCCAAAAGTACCCGACGTGCTTGCAATACTCACGCTGCATAGATGAGAGGCACTCGTCGGCTGCCACTTGACAAGCTTTATTATCATTGTCCATAAAAGTATTCTTTTAGGATCACTTGGGAAAGAAAACATCTTCCATCCATTCCTAGAATGGTTCGTGCACTGTGGCACGCAACATCCAGTCATCTTGCGGGACTCGCGATGAATCAGACGGGCGACAAGGCGGCAAGCGCCGCGTGCACGCTTAAAAAGAGCGCGGCGTGGGGTAAAACATGGCGGATGCGTGAGGCGAGGCGGCGTCGACCCTTTCAAACATAGAGTTTCCTCAAATTAACTAGAGGGGCCTCTGGCGCTGCGATCGTTCAGCCACCATGGGAATGATGGGTAGTACACGGATTTGCCTAGTCTTCGTGCTTGCGGTCTTCGAACGCACTTGTGGCTTTGTTTATTGTTGCGCTTTCGTTCTTTTTCGGAAAAAAGAATGGACCGTTGGGAACTTCGTGAGCGTATTTGGATTCGTAAGCCAAAAAAGGTAACGGCGGTGAAGCGTAACTTCAAAACCTTTGCTGAACTTCGTATTACGGAAAGCGAATTCAAGCCACACGCAGCCAAAAAAACGAAGACTAGACAAGACTAGGCAAATTTGTGTACTACCCATGATTCCCCATGCTGGCTGAAGCGCCCTGTGTTGCAGCCCCCGCAGACACTAGCGCCAGAGTTCCCTCTAGTGTATTTATAGGAAACTCTATGCTTTCAAAGAATGGCCACACTCTAAGCGGGGGCGCGCGCATCGAGGCGCTCTAACCGACAGCCGACAGCGGCAGCACGCGTGCGCACGCGTTCTCTTGTCGGTGCGGGGAGCTTAGACGTTGTGCCGTGAGCTTGGCACACTGAACCGAGAGGCTTGCTTTGCGAAGCTGCATTTCCGCGATGGTAGAAGCGACCCCACGAAAGCGGAAGCGAGATCCGAAGTATTACTGTGTGCCACAGCAGTGCAGGCAGTAACAAGGCACGCGATCCGCCTGTAAAACTGTATCAGTTCCCGGACAAGGCGTACGAGAGAGAAAGTACACAAGCGTGGGTTACCGCAGTTAAAGGAATTAAGTTCTAGCTCTGTCTCGCCTTCCGTTTTCGCTGACTCAATTCTTCGCTTGAAATCGTTTGTTTCGACTACCTGAATCAGCACGTAACGCGGCGCGTGCATGCAACGACTGCAGTAGTGATTGCTCGCCGTCTCGCATTTTTACATCCAGTTACGGTTGTATGTTGAAGCAACTTTGTGTTTTGATTCCTTGTGTTTGTGAGAGCTAGCTGTCGTTGTTGGATGTTCACACTCGCATACTACATACCGCGGTTAGCGTTGCTGTGTTGGTTGCGTTCAAGTGAACTCCGCACAAGGCGGCATCATCGCGCCCGAACGAACGCCTGTGCATTTTCAGCTAACTTGACATCGTTTTGCTGGTTTGTTCTGTTTTTGTCGCTTTTTGTTAGGATGTTATATATTTAAGTCCGCTGAATATAATGGCATTTAATTCAGGAATTGTTATTGGCATCTTCGGAGATAGACGGTTTTCTTTCACGCGCACCGCGCACTCGTACATTGCTTCGAGTGTGCGTTTACGGGTGCGCTTTGCGCGAGCTCGTCGCCCGATACCACATCGCGCCTGAAATTCGACACCTCTCACGCTGAGCCGCGTTCGCGCGGCAAGTCTTATACACCTGTAAAGTCGATATTCTCATAAAAAGGGAGTGCAAGCACGAAGCGAAAAAAAAGACAGACAGACAGACGAGGCGAGCAGTTCTACTTGCTTCGCAGCGGTTAAAGCTAAGCTAAGCTAGCTGCCTCGTGGCTAAGTCAGCGGGTGATGCTCCAGCGGCACGGAGGGCATGACTCGAACATTCTCAGGCTTTTTAGTGCCACGGCCGTGTAGTCAGGCCCCGGAAACTCAGCGCTAGTTTCGGTTTCAAGGAACATGCACGCTCGTAGCGGTTGCCGGGCATCCTAAGATCTGGTTGAACGAAGTGAGGTTCATGCGGATGTTCGCATTTATTTGCTTTCGCGAGTTTTTACAAATAAAGAAATTTGATTTCACTGTAAGCAACTTTTCTTTTGATCATTTGTCTTGTTTTGTTTCTTATTTTGTGAATTTTCAATCAGGCGAAGCGCGGGAAGTGTTTGACTTGAATTCGTAGCGCTTGCCTCGGGTCCTCCTTGCCATTCGCTCAGCGATATCACAAGTTGAATCGCTCTGAAGTTATCTTGCTCGGTTGGCGTGCCAAGTACGGGAAAGATAAAACAGAAAGTTGTGGCGCGCAGAGAACGGAAGCCGCAGTGAGCCACGCCGAGCAAGTCAACCATGCATAATACGAATATGGCTAAATCGTGCATCACATATTTTTCGTGGCTCTGCGGTGTGTTAACCTGGGGACTTCCAGTTCCGCGAAGGTTTTTCAGGTTTCCCAGTGGCAACGGGTGAGCACAAGTATTTGGGCTCATTATTTCAAGCCGGTATTAATTTTGCATGAGTACAGGAGTAAACCCAGTTCTCTGCAAGCCTTACTGTACTGACATAAGCGCAGTGTCACTAGACTAATGCTCAAGACGACAGCCTAGCGGTGTCAGCAAAATACGTTTAATGAAAGGTCTTGAATGGGTGTTGGCTCCGCTACATAGCTTTCCATCTTTTACTTTTGGCATGTAGCTCAAATGATGTGCAGCAATTTTAGGCTCCTTCCTGTTCATGAAATTCATGTAGCCAGTTTGAAAATTTGTGGTTCTTCACTTCTAATACTGCCACTGAAATACATGTGATCGAATGAATGCTTCTAGAAATCGTTAAAAAAATGTCGCCGGAGCCAAGGTTTTGACAAGTGAACCTTTATTCGTCAAGGCAACGCTGCTGCCCTGACGAAGACAATTAAAGCTTGCCGAAACACTGTTTTCAGCGACGTTCTCTTGAAGAACTTCTCATCGCTTCAAGCCTCTCTGTTCCTCTAAACTTCTGCCGCGTTTGGTAGTCAAATTCTGTAATAAAAACTGTGCGCGCCGTCATAACAAACGTGATTGAGTCAAACACGGCGTGTCCTGCTCATAATTGTTGATAATTTTCGCATTGGTTCGGATATTCTGGGCTGTATGACATATTGACGCTAATAAAACACACACTCATTATGTCCATATTTCAGTTGTGAATTAAAGCTGCTTTTATAGATCGACACTTTCGCTACGCGTATGTTTGTTTTCTTTTTTATACGGAAAATGCAATAAAAAATTAATTTTATTTGTGTCGATCGAGTTTTGTCTTACTGAGCAAATCGGTCCGCTTAAGATTCACCGCTTCGGAACACACGAACTAAACCTGAAAGAGGGCACGAACACATTTCGCTTGCTTGTGAAGTGGGAAAGGAGAGCTTCCGCGGCAACCCTCCTCCTCTCGGTTTGGCGCCCTTTCCCTCTATTTGGTGACCTCACCAGTGACGTCATGAAAGAAATGTTCTGTTTGTGATTTATTTCTAGTTGGATGCCCGGCAGCCGCCAGAAGTAAAAGCGGCGCTGCCGCTGCGTATCAGCATGCTAGAGCGCGTCACATGGGAGGTATAGGGAGTTTCCGCCCCCCTGGTGTAGTCTTTGTTTCTTTCTCTTTCTTTTTGCACGCCGCGAAAGTTCGTTCACTACAGTACGCGTTTGGCACTGCCAGCATGCACATCTAAACAACAATCACATGTTTTTCATAGTCGACAACTTGGAACATCGATAACCGTGATTAACAAACTTCTCTCCTTTGATTACGTTCCCTTTTCGAAGTGCCTGTCCAGCGGGGAGATCTTTTTCAAGCGGTACTTAGCGAAGCGCCGCGCGAGAGCTCTGCACGTGCACACAAGCGAGCGGCAGCGCGGCGGAGAGAAGGGAAAACGCGCAACGTGTATTCCCAGTTTCTATTTTTCTGCCAGAGATGGCGCTGCCTGTCAAGAGTCGCAGCGCCACTGAGCGACGCTTTGGGAGCCTATAGCAGTTAGCCGCAGCCTTTGCTTACATAAATGTGTAGTGCCCGTGTTAAGTGACGCCCGATAATTTCACCTAAAAAGGCGATGCTGCCATACACGTGCTACTGTTTTACCGTTGTTATTTACCAGGTGATGCCCTATTGTCTTGCGTGTAAATGAAACAAGGCCGCATTCTAAGAGCCAAGCTCTTAAAGCCAGAGGTAAACCGTCGGGTGTCCACAAAAGAAAATGCCCCCCACCTCCCCGAAGGGAATCGTGCGGAAATGCGAATGCATTTCGCGCGCGCTTCACTCCATTTATATATGCTGGTTGTGGTTCGAAGAAGGAAAAGGTGCCTAATTTCTGCAGCCCGGTCGAAAGCACGGCGCAGCGCCTTTTTTTTATTTTTTTTTATTTCTTTTTTTTTTATCGCGGCAGCTCCGCCGAGCTGCCACGATGCGAGCGCCCTCACGCACCAGAGCGCGCTCCTCCTCTCCACTTCTGCCATCGCCTTGAGAGGCGCCCAGCCAGCGAACGGTCGAGAGTGAGGCGCGAGCGGACGGGAGAGTGGGGCGCAGGGAGGAGAGAGAGCGAACGGCGAGAGAAGGAGCGGCGAAGCACTACACCTATCCTCCTCCTCCGCGGACAACGCCGCCTGACATAGCGCGGCTAAGAAATGCATTCGCAATTAAAAACCCTCCGCGCTGTTGCTTATCGGCCGCGCCCACCGACAAAGACAGTCCGCACTAGAGGTGTGCACGGGCTTCGGGTAGCCCGAAAGCCCGAGCCCGGCCCGGCCCGCGGTCTGGGTTTGGGCGGGCCGACGTCTTCTTATCTCGGGCCCGGGCCGGGCTCAGGCTACATTGTTTTTTGTCGGGTGGGCCGTGCCACATGCAAAGCCCGAATCAAGCCCAAGATACAGAGGTTGTGCCGGAACTATTTTCCAGCGCGTGACGACTTCTCCGCAACCGCCCTCCACCTCCTTTCTCGGTTCTACTTTCCTTTAGTCCCTTTAAACGCAAGGGGAGAGGGTGAAATAACACAAAAATGAGCTCTGTGATTATCTATACAAGGAATGATCCCCTCTCCTACATCTGAGGTACTAAACTTCTTGAAGAGCAAACGGTCTGACTATTCCAAGCTTGCTATGCTTCCGAAACATATATTGGCAATTCCGACTACCAGTGCGAGCAGCGATGGGACCTTCAGTTGAGCGGGATATGTGACGCAGGAGCGCAGCACTTCACTGAAGCCCAAATCATTGGACAGCTTATTTCTACACAAGTTGCAATCGTTGCATATAGTGACTGTCATGTGTCGTTTGGTTATGTTTCTCATTGATATGTTGAATAAAATTCCACATTATCGGAAAACGACATCTTGTCCCCGCAGGAAACCTTCTTAATATCAGGCCGGACCGGGCCGGGCCCGGGCTTCTATTTTTGTACGTCGGGCCGGGCCGGGCGGGCTCGCAGCTCTCTAGCGTCGGGCTCGGGAGGGCCTTCGACGCAGTCAGCGGGCCCGGGCCGGGCTCGGGCTTTAAATTTCGGCGCGTGCACAGCTGTAGTCCGCACAGCCGCCGCACCGAGGGTTGCCCGCCGCGCAAGCCGAGTACTAGCGACAAAAGGCCCGCGCTTCCACCGGGGGTGCCACAGCGAGCTTTGCACGTTAGTTCTGGCGCTGGAGTTTCAGCATTTTTGCATCGTCTGTGACAGGCTGTGGTTGGACTCTACTTTTTCTACGCCAAGGAAAGAGCATCAGCCAAGAAGGCCACGTTAAGCCCCTCAGATGAACCAGCTTTACTGTTTCTCAAGCTTTGGACGGCTAGTGTAAACTCCTCCTCTTTTTTTCCGGATACGGCTCCAAACATTTATTTTGCAAGTACAACGCTGTCCGCATAGACGCCTTTTGAATCCTAGCTCGCATTAAGGCTTGCCACCACACACGCGCAGATACGCGGTAGTATCTGCATAGATAAATACTCGGAAGGTTTTGAGCAGTCACCGAGTAGGGCGATAGTCAATGAACTCAACAAAGCGTATGAGAAAAATGTAGAAATAATACGCAATGACCCCACGCAATTCCCGAGCAAGACGACGTGCATATATTTGAAAAACGCATGAAAGCTTCTTGGGAAGAGCTTTCGCTAAGTCAGTTTATTTCTGTCCCAACGTAGTCATTTGCACCGCGGTGTTAGCTCGAATCCCAGTGACAGTGTTCAAGAGCGGTTAAAAAGAGAGGTTGTTCCCAGTGACCATTTCTTATGCACAATTGGGCAGCCTCTCTTGGGGTTTTATAGAGGACGACCACGTTCTACGTCGGCGATCGACAATTGCACAATGTCCAGTGAAACCTGTCAACTTGTTTTTTCTTTTCTTATTTTAACAGCCAACTTGTTCTTGTTCCAGCCTTTCGTGTCCGGGGACCGTCGTAGATCTTCGCTTCTTCACTTCACTTTATTACCACAAAAAATGCCCCCACCTCCCCGAGGGGAATCGTGAGGAAATACGAATGCGCCGACACCGACTTCATCGCCTTGAGAGGCGCCCAGCCAGCGAACGGTCGAGAGTGAGGCGCGAGCGGATGGGAGAGTGGGGCGCAGGGAGGAGAGAGAGCGAACGGCGAGAGAAGGAGCGGCGAAGCGCTGCACCTACCCTCTCCTACACTCTCTCGCACCACATGCTCCGTTTGCTAGGGGCGAGGATAAGCGTGCGCGCCCACAGCTGTTGCCTATGGGGGAGGGAGTGAGAGCGGAGAGATAACACCTGCCGGCGCGCGGACACCTCCTCAACCTATCCTCCTCCGCGGACAACGCCGGACAACGCGGGACAACGCCGCCTGACATAGCCCGCCTAAGAAATTCATTCGCATTTAAAAGTAACGCGAAATGTGAAGTAAACAAGAAGGAATGTGACAGCCAGCGTATTTATTCGCAGTGCCACTGCACGGGATTCAACAGAAACGAAAAGTATGGCCTCCTAGATTTTAGCGAATACGAGACTCGGCCTGCGTGTGCCCGATAAGCTGCTTCCGGTCGCCGGCCGCTGGCTCGCTTCAAAAGAAAAACTGAAAGCAAACGACCTTCGTTCCGTCATAGGAATCGGTATAACACGAAAGTAAACGTCTCCTTGCAGAAGTAGTTGAAAGTTTACTGCACATTGATGTAAGAGAGTTTTGCACATTTTCTTTTGGCGTTTGGCAGTTTTAGCACTGTTTAACGTGTATGCACCCATGTTGACGCTTGGTGGTACTACATCTTTATCCCGGCGACTAACGTCCATGATCAATAATTAAACAAACCCTCTTGATAGCTCTAGTAGTTAACGGTGAGAGCACAATCTGAAAAAAGCGGTGAGACAGCCAGAAGTGCGTTGCTGATTGAACGCAGAACTTGGGCTAATGTCACCATCCGTGGGCATGTTAAAGAGTTTTTTAAAACCACGCCCAAACTAGAGGCAAATGGACCACGCGTCGTACCCCAATTCGAAAAAACAACAAATATGAAGCGGATAAACGACGTCAGGGAGAGAATGGTTTACGAAACTGCTCTCATGGCATCTCTGGGCGCCGAAACACGCGTCAGTGAGCCATCTATAAAACTGTCTCCCTGTTAAATCGATTACATGATGAACGTCGCCCGTGTGCGGTCAAGTGCACTATCTCTTCCCAAGTGCTTTTTTGAAATTTTGTTTATATCGACTACGCATGACTAATACAACCAGTTGAAGTTTGCGCTCGTTCGCCAAAACTCTGTCCTTTATTCTTTGTAGTCTGTCCTTCGTAGCGTCTCCCCTACCGTAAGTGCATCGCCAGGCCACAGTACACTGCACCACGTGCGCATCGTGGTTCTTATCATCCATCGCACGTTGATACTTGCGGAACTTGCTGACCGGGCAGCTCGAGGGCGTCATCAGTTGTCCCTGAACGAACCCATTGTGCCGGAACGTCTTATTTGTAGCCTGTTTTTGGTTGGTGAGCTTTACAATTGGCACCGCTTGATGGGATGCACATGCGGATCACACTTAGCCTTGAACATTGCGGAAATGCAAACGGGGCCCACAAGATGGCTGCAGATATTCAAAACGGCTTACAATGCTAAGTGAGCATAGAAACCGATAAAGTTGACCCAAATATGTTATCGCACGTCGGCCGCTGATATAATGGGAATGAAAATGTTTACTACCAACTTGTCTCCCGCATGTTATCAGATATAATTTATTCCGGAAGTCGCGGCAAGCATCAACGAACTATATATTGGGTCAGAATGGTAGGCACGTAGACGTCCTGCTTAGAAACCGATGTCACTCAGGGGAGCAGTGAGGTGTGTGCAGGGTGTTCTCTACTAGCTATTTTTCTTTCCAAAGAAGATGCGGTACTCCTACTAGATTGGCTTAGGGTATTAATGCGACAGCGTTAAAGAGCTCATGCCGTAAAAATTCCAGTATCGGCGTCGGCGTCGTTAATTATGAGCGAAAAATCGTCATTTCGCACGTAACCGAAAAATCAAGAACGATGCAAATAAAATAAATAATAAAAACTATGGTTCGAGTGAGATTCGAACTCAGGCCGTCTGCAAGGCAAGCAGGTGTTCTAAGGCAGAGCTACGCTACCCCTTCAAAATGCTTCGGCAAAAGCAGTATACGAATGTCATGTAGTGGAAGGACTCTCCTTAACGCGTGCGATATTGCGTGGCAGAAGCGTAGAATCGCGCCACGCGTCGAGACACGTGACTTGCACGAGTGGGTGTTTCAAAGGCCCACCCCTTACGAAGCACACACACATATTTGATCATCATCAGCTGCAAGAACATCAACAAATTCAGCAGATGCGTAGATTCCCGTGTTGCCTTATACGGGCGCCTAGTGGGCCCTTCGCTGATTCGAAAAAGTAAGAATTATTGCGTAGAGGGCACTTAACAACGGTACTTGTAGTAGACATTCTACGATAGTTTGAAACGGCCAATGTTACGCGCATAGACGTTCGCTTCCTTGCTGCATGCTTGAGGCATGCACCGAGAACCGAAGCGACGCTAGCCATTGAGAACGCGATGCGCACGGGGCCCCAATACGCTATCGGGTTCTACTGTCGAAAGCGAAGCTCAGGTGTCCTCCATGTTTTTGTGTGTAAAATTAAACCAAAGATTGCGTCATCGACAGCCTCACTTCCATCACAGTGCTGGTATAGCTGTGACGTTAAAGGAGACTTCGACAACGTCTCTGACCAGTGACGACGCTGCGTTGAGGAACCTGCAGGCCACAAACAACTATAGAACAGAGCACACAAGCTGGTCATGAACATGCTTTTTAACCGAATGAAAATAGTAGGCTCTGGAAGGCGGTTAAGTGACAAGTCTCCTGTCTCCCCAAAGCCCAGGACCAAAGGGGAGAGGAGGTGACGCGACAGAGCTCAAGGAGCGGCGGTACTTTGAAATTATCAGAGGACCATACCGACGGCTTCGTACCGCGTACAAAGTGATCTCATGCACAGGATTTCACGAGTGGAAAGCCCACAAAGCACATGCGGCCACGGGGATTAGGGTGTAAAAACTCGTTTATTAATATCTCCAGGATACGACCAACAAAGACAACAATTATTAAGCGATTTTGCGCAATGCATCGAAGGCCCTTGTGTCACACGAAAATGCGAGGTTCATGGCCGGCATATGCACTAAAAGATACGGTCACTACTGGCATTTCACAAATTTCCAAAAGCGAGATATTTAAGGAAATTATTCAGCCAAGAATGTCCTATACAAATGTGTTGATGGTTCATTTAATGTGGATATACTTTGATTATCTCACATTGAGCGTCGCTTTGTTAGTAAGCTTATTCCGTGCCCGCGTAACCAAATATTGTGACAGTTTTTATTTCTCTTACATCAATGGACTTTATATGTAGCGTTATTTGTTAAAATATTGGAGTCAATTTCACTGTATTTTAGTTGAACTCTTGTGTTACGTGCCTGGATTGTATTTTGTGCCGTTTTCAGTGTCGATATGTGAATGGACTTCGTGCTGATGTTTCTTTTTTTTACATGACTGAATTATAGATGTATTTAGGAACGATTTTACGTAACTTTTTGGAATGCATGAATTGTCATTCCTACTAATCTTATTATTTGTGAAAAGGAGTAGCTGCCGCTAAATAAAAGCGCGAACACATATAAAAAAAACACATATAATAAAAAACAAACTGTTGCACTTCCATTGCGAATTCATCGAAAACGACTGCCTGGCTAATTTGGCGATAGAACGCTGGTAATAACATCTGGCGTTTTACGCGCCGAAAACCATGCTATGATTGTGAGGCACTTCGTACAGGAGGGCTCCGGAAAATTTCATCCACCTGGGGGTTCTTAGCATCCACCTAAATCTCGGTACACAGGCCTATATAGCGTCCATCGACATGGGACCACCGCAGCCGGGTTCGAACCCGCGACCTTCGGTTCAGCAGCCGAGCACCGTAACCAATGTACCACCGTCGCGGCGTGCTATAACGTTCCATAACATATGCTACCACTGTCCAGTGAAATTTGTCCACTCGCATTCTTTTCACACAGGGACACCAATCTGCACCTGTTTGTCCGGCGAGTGTAGTAAAAGTATCATTTTGACTGCGAATTCTGCGTTCCGCTGGAAATCACGAGTGATTGGCTGTCCCGAAATGATTTATGTGAGCACGTGACAGTTTCGATCACGGCCAAATATACAGAACACTTCCCGATTGTAAATGTGGAATAATTTATTGTGCTGAACATGATGCCATGGAAGATGCATTCAGCCCTTCTGAACTGCTATCGCCACACCGGCTCCGACAGCTCCGGACACAGCGCCCTCGGCAATGGCTGTGATTAAGGGCACAAGCAGGGCTGGGAGGATCTGCTCGTCGGTTCCGTCGCCTGTGCTGTCGATTCCCTTGAGAGCCTCGAGAAGTTCGTCGCGGTGTTCCAAGATAGAATGCGAAAGCTTCTCGGTGAGTAGCTTCGTCGCATCGTCCGTGCTCGTTGCTGGCTTGATCAGCGTGGCTGCTTGAATTTCTGTTCCACAAATTGAGAGAAAGTAAAATGAAACTCATCTGTAAGTTACACTGATATTCAATTGAATACGTGGAAGATAGTCAAAGAATAAATAATAAAGAAATAGTATGCCAGAGTGGCTATTATTACAGACACGTGTTTTATGCTTCGACACAGTAGCTACGTTGGATTAGTAGAACCAATGCTCGGCTACAGAACATATATGCATGAAATAACGCACTATACTTTGATTGCTATGTATGGTTTGATTATTTATCAGTGCAGTGAAACAGCACAGAGCAGTACAAAGAACTCATATCATTCAACAACTGAACTTGAATTGAAAACAACTTTATTAGATCCTTCAGAACGCGAGTGGGTCGCGCACCCGGCTCACACCCACGTATGGACTGGCACGCCGAGTACAAAACTGATCCGGACAGCTAATACAATTTTCAAAAGCATAAAATAATGAGAAGACACTTGTGTCATAGCTACGGAAAGCAGTTAGAACGCCAGATGAAGCACTTTTGGAGTTAATCGCTGTAGACACGTCAAGAATATTAATACGTTTTCTAGAAACTAGGTCAATATTCGAAACCTGCCTGTCATCTGCCTCCTGATGAACATCCAAGTAAGTGAAAGGCAACTGAGATAACACGTGTAACAAAGAAGATGCGGCAATACACAATCTTAATACTTACGGCACAAATGCCCCAGCACGACAAGAGCCAAGATGGCGTAGGACTTCATAGCAAACAATCTGTGGAGAGCAATATTATGTTATGCCACGTAGAATATCATGCGAAAGTGAAATGGAAGGAAGCACACATGACCGAATTGTCTTTTTCTGGAATTCGTAGTTCTTGCACAAATTGTGTCGCGATTAATGTAAAATACTACCTCCCGCCTTTTTTAATATTTATTTTGTAGATGAGGTAATATATATATATATATATATATATATATATATATGCTGTACAACCCTATGCATTCTGATTCATATAAGTTGATTGCTCCTGCTAGCCTTTAGGTCTGATGACCTAATTATAAGCAATGTTGAAGCTCTGTAATACAAGAACGACATAACATTGCAGATTGATTTAAATGATATTGTTTAATAAGGGCACGCCGCTAACGCGGTGACTACAGCGCGTTTAACAGCTGAACATTTTTCGTGGGTAGACGAAGTAATTTTTTCAGTCTCGATCTCTACAGAAGCACCTCAGTACGACTTATTCACTCGGTAACAATGCAGAGAATAAAGATTTAGCTCACCTGTGGGGTATATCGCAAGCTAATTGGCGACGAAAACGGTGGGCTTGATTTTGTCTTCACCCTGAGACCTCGACGGCAGGTTCATGATGTCCGGGAAATGCGCGGCATTTTTATAGTTGCGAGCCAGTGGAAGGTTTGTGACCTTTGTGTGCCATTCAGCAAGGGATAACTTTAAACAATAGCCGTTGAACATGCGCTCATCTGAATTGGGAGGAGGTCATTGATACAAAAGATAATGCTTGCGTCAAGAGATAACAGCGCTAAAGGAAGTATTTTTGATAAAGAATTCAAATCAGCGTAACCGACAAGACGGCACAGAAGAGAGGACACAAAGCGCTGAAGGTCAGCGCTCTGTGTCCTCTCCTGTATCCCCTCCTGTAGGTTGCGCTGATTTGAATTCTTAATCATGTTGTACCAAAACGCCCAATCCTACAGTCTCCTAAGTATGTTTGCTTTTACAGCGAAAGGACCGTTATTGCGCCGTAGTTGTCCGCCGCCGCCGCTGGTGTCCGTAACCACTATCGCGCGAAATAAGACAAAATAAAATAAACAAAAGTTACCTAGGACAGCATGGGAATCAAACCCGGGCAAACTGCGTGGCAGCCCAGTACTCTACCACGGAGCTACGCCGGTGATCGAAACTTCATTGCAATCTGACCCTATGCAGGCTTCATGTCCGCTAAGGAATCGCGTGAACATATGCAATAAAGCGTTTTAGAACAGTAAAGAAACAGCGAGGCGTCACACAATGCGAATTGCGTAACCAGTGGGTCGTTCAATGCTCCAACCCATTAAAAAAGCTGCAGGCATAATTATTTATCGTCCTCAGCCACAGCATCAACAAAGGGCACATAATGCGTTAGAAGTGTGTAGCGGGTACCGCGCTTTTCCAAAGAATGACGAATAATGGCATAGTGAACGCTTCCACCCTACACAAAAATTATGATGATTTATGACGTAGTGGGTACCATGGAAGTGTGCTTGTAGTAGTTACCCCAAGAGAGTTTCAAAAAAAGGCACTAGAAAGGAGCTCTTTCAGCTATCGCTGTTAGTGTTCTGCGCGTTCCGCGCAGGCCTGGCGATCTTTTACTCCGAGAACACTTGAACAAACATAACTATATTCAACAGCTAACACAGCTGAAAGGTGACTCCTAATCCGATTTTTAATTAAGTAAACTTGTACTATTACACGCCTAATGCGAGGGGGGAAATCGAAGTCGCCTTTGCTTTCAACCTCCTAATGAGCGACCGTAAAAGTTAATTGCTGTCATTGTGTTGAACATTCTTTTCGATCATAATGGTGGGTCAGTGGCTACGATGTTTTGCTGCACAGCACAAGGTAATGGGTTGGAATTGCGCCGACTGTAGCCGCATTGCAAGAACGCGTGTTATAAAACGTTATTGAATATTATATGTGCACTGACAGGACCCCGACGACACCAAAAAATCTAAGTCGCTTGTGCTTGAGAGCTTCACCTTGTATTATTTAAAGCGGATGCAGATTTGTTTTTCAGATCACAGGAATAGTGTGCCTTGCAAGTTTTTAAAACAAGGCATTTTAAACGGTCAGAACTGACGGCATACTGCGGTGACCCGCCACTTTCCGCCAAGAACTTTGACAACGTGTTTTATAGTGGTTAGTCGCAGCCTTGCTTACATAAATGTGTAGTGCCCGTGTGAAGCGACGCCCAATAATTTCACCTAAAAGGCGATGCTGCAGCATGCCGATACTACTGCTTTTCCGTTGTTATTTACCATGTGATGCCCTATTGTCTTGCGTGTGGATGAAACAAGGCCGCATTTTAAGAGCCAAGCTCTTAAAGCTATACTCCATCTCACAATTACCTTGCAGCACTGCCGAAGCTACGAGGAGTAAACAGGCAGTGTCCTTGCGCAACTTACATGATATAGTCCCGGGCTTAACTCTCATTATCAACGAGGTGCAAGTGCTTTAGCTGTGCTTCTCGCATTACGCGTTACGGCGATACGTGGCAGGTTAGGCCCTTCACGCATGCACTTCGAAATTTCTGAAATAATTACCGGCTGGTAGCCGTAATAACCACCCTAACCTCGGTGACGTACAGCAGCATGGCAGCCCCCATACACCCCAGACCACCCGCTTCCATCCGAATTCGTGCTTTTTACTGGCTCTCTGTCCGGGCAGCAAGAAATAAGTGGCTTAATCTGTCATCGCTTAGTCTAATCTAACGCTGAGGGCAAATGATCATTTATGTTCTTTCGCTATTATTTATATCGCTCGTTTGTTTTGGTGCTGCTAGGACTACTGAGGCGATGACAAGCCGTAAAAGTGGTTTGATGTTAACTGAGCAGATGTCGCCACAACATTAGTGTCGGTGATGCGTTGACGATGCAAGAAACACCCTGAATGTCTATATTGTTTTTGTGCCAATCATTTGCTGTTCCACTCAAGAATGGTACGCGATAGCTGCTGAAAGGGCGTCGACCGCGCTGACAGAAAAGAGACTACAACGGGAAGTAGAACAAGCTACCAAAAATATCTCTACAACACGCAACATCGACCACATGGACAGCCACCTCGCACATCTCCTGGAGGCTCACAAAAGTCTTCAGGACAGATGGCGAACGCAAAAAGCAATCGTAGGCTACGAAAACGAATTGCACTGCTCAACCGACAAATAGAAGAGTACAGTCAGATACTAGTACGCCAACAGTGGAATGAGGTGTGTAATTCAAGCTCGACGCACGCATGAGAAAAAGTCTCAAATGGGACCTTCTCAAGCACCTGCTCGGCGACAAGCCCACCAAATCAGAGCAACGACTAACCCTAGATAGACTTTTACACAAAGCGTGAGGGCAGCAACTTACAGATGCGCAGATTTTAGATGCTACAGCAGCCCGGTATCTATGCACAGAACCTAGCTCACATGAAGACTACCCACCTTACGCGGGGGCCACACACGACCCATTTGACGAGGCTATAACCAACGCTGAAATACGCGCGGTAATAGCAGAGCTCAACACCTAAGTCAGCCCCGGGTCCTGACGGAGTCACCAACAAGCTGCTCCGCAACCTGGCTGACAATGACATTGAATCACTAGCCACCCACATGAATGAGGTTTGGGGAGAAAGGGAGCGTCCCGCCAGAATGGAGGGCCGCGACCGTCATTCTCATTCCCAAACCGAACAAACCCCTGGAGCTCGACTCTCTGCGGCCCATTTCCCTCACGTCATGTGTGGGTAAGGTCATGGAGCACGTCATTCTCCGCCGAGTCACAAGTCATGCAGAGCAAATGCACCTCTTCCCATTCAATCAAGTCGGGTTCAGGCCGGCTATGGCCACACAGGACGTACTCCTCATGCTGCAGGAGACGCTACTTAGAGTAAGGAGCAAAGACCTCAAAGCAATTCTAGCTCTCGATTTAGCGAAAGCTTTCGATACCGTAAACCACGCTCATATACTCCCGCGAGATTCAGGAGGCAGGCTTAGGCCGCCGCTTCTACGAATACGTCCGCTCTTTCCTGAGGGCCAGAACGGCCACACTTAAAGTTGGAGACCTCAGCTCACACACCTACAACTTAGGCCCGCGCGGCACCCCGCAAGGGTCGGTGCTCTCACCGTTTCTTTTCAATTTAGCCCTCAGACAACTTTCGCAAAAGCTGAAACACATCGAAGGCGTAGAACACGCGTTCTACGCCGACGATATTACTATTTGGCGCACTGGAGGCAGCGACGGAGAAATCGAAGCAAGCCTTCAGGAAGCAGTCAATACAGTAGAAAATTTTTTAAAGCCCACGGGCCTCAGACTTTCGGCATCTAAGTCCGAGTTGCTGCTTCTGCCACCACAACACGGCCGCAACAACGGCGAACCAACCATACACCTCTCCACAACGGACGGCTCGGATATCCCAATAGTGTCGTCGATTCGAATTCTGGGCGTTACCCCTGCAGGAGAGTGGCAAAAACGACTAAACAATCGCACATCTCACCAAAAAAGCTGAGGCAGTTATTCACCTCGCCCGACGCGTCGCTAACAGACACGCGGGACTCACAGAAGAGCTTACTACGCATCTTTCACGCGTTCTTAATGTGCCACGTTCACTACGTGGCCTGCGCTCACCCGTGGAGTAAAGGCGATGAAACTAAAATAGACAACCTCATCCGAAAATGCACGAAACGAGTACTTGGTCTACCCATGACGACAAGCACGCAGCGCCTGCTAGCCCTTGGGTTACATAACACGTTCAAAGAAATCACAGAAGCACAAAGAATATCCCAGCTCATACGCCTGTCCTCGACAGCTGCGGGCCGGGAACTCCTCTCACACATAAGTCTTCCTATCCCAACTCAAGTCAACGATCCAACACCATTACCGCAACACCTTCGCGCTAAAATCACCGTACTACCCTTTCCCAGAAACATGCACCCGGTGCATAATCGGACTCGAAGAAGGGCACGCGCTCAAGCCTTACTAAAAGCAGCCACCCTACACGCGGCAGACGTGGCTTTTGTAGACGCCGCTAAATATGTAGACAAACCCTACTTTGCGGCTGCGGCGGTCGCCCCCGACGGGACAGCCCTCAATGCTCTTACTATAAAAACAATGAACGCCTGCGAGGCCGAACAAGTGGCCATTGCCCTTGCTCTAGCCCTCCCTCAGCGCGACACAATATTTACGGACTCCAAACCCGCTGCACTGGCATACCGCCGCGGTACACTATGCCAGACGGCCTTAAGCATTCTAGCATCCGCTCAAATAAACGCAGACAAGCACATCCACTGGTTCCCGGGGCATGAAGGCCTCAACGTTCAACCAGGGGTCCCCAACGGTAATGAGCTGGCCCATAACCTCGCGCGAGATCTTACGCGCCGCGCGGGGATGCGGGCCGGCTCACCGGCCGGGGACCCCAACACGCACCTGGAGCCACTCCTCTCCTATCACGAAATTTGCTCGCACTATAAGTTATCTAGACAGGAATTCCCCTCACCTCACTCAACACTAAATAAAGCGCAACAACTAACGCTTAGACTGCTCCAAACGCACAGTTACCCCAGCCCCTATATCTGCAGCAAATACCTCCCAGATATAAGGCCAGAATGCCCTAAATGTCAACATCCGAAGTGCGACTTAAATCACATGCTGTGGCAGTGTCCCGCGCTAAACGCTTGCTTCGGGTCTCCTGCCACCGAGGACGACTGGATCAACCACCTCAGGAGCCCTGACAGGGCCCTTCAACACCAGGCCGTCCAGAAGGCCCAAAAGGTGGCTGGCGAGCTCCGACTCCCAGTCCCCACATGGGCGGAGCCACCGGGCCGGCCCCCGTAAGGGGTGCCCAGGCTCCTTCAGGACCTTTAATAAAGTTAATTCTCTCTCTCTCGGTGAAAACTCCAGTATGAACGCTGTTATGAAAAGAACCGCGTTTCTCACAAACGCCAGCGAACACGCCCTGCACAAGTGGGTTTCTGAACATAAAGAAACAACGAGGTGGCGTTCCCGCAGAGGTTTTCGCGTTTTGTACTAATTGGAGGGAGTATAAGTATCGACAAGGTAGGCGAGCCGACGCCAAAGAGACGACGAGCAGACGACGCGATGCGGATGAACACGTCTCGAGAGGGCTTTCGCCTTTCCTATTGGCTAACAAGCCATGCAGCTTCCACAGTGCTGCAAGGTACTTCTGAGATGGAGTATAGAGGTAAAGCGCCGGATGTCCGCAAAGAACCCTCCGCGCGGTTGCTTATTAGCCGCGCTCACAGACGGAGACAGTCCGCGCAGCCGCCGCGCTGAGTTTGCCCGTCGCGTGAGCCGAGTACGAGCGACAGAAGGCCCGCGCGCGTATTTCCGTAACATATCCCCTGAGATGTATGAGGCGAATGCTGCGCCGCTATTGGCTGGTAGTGGTCACGTGATCTAAACGCGCTTCCCGTATTTTTTTTGTTTATTTTTGTTTCTTTTCAAGCAAGACGGCGGCGCCCGTGTTGCGTTTGTTTTACGCTGAAGCCTTACGCGTCGCCGTAGCAATCACGCCGGAATGTTTGGGCTTTTCGCTGACAAGTGTCGCTGAAACGGGTTGTGTTTTTACGCAGCTGGTTCGCTCCGATTTCTTCTTTATTACGCGTTCGTTTGGGCTGCCGGCCGGCGAAGAAGACGCGGGACTTGTACTACTTCGGATGTGAGCTGTTTTAAGGTAAGTAGTTGTCTAATCTGTGGAATTTACGCTGCGGTCTTCTATTCCTGCGCGTAAGCGAAGACGAGGCGCATTTGCTCGAAACTTACTGTCGTTTTGTGACGGGGTGCTGGTTCTCGCTACACCGCGCGTTCTCCCAAGGGTTCTTTGCCATCTTATTTCTTTGTATATCACGCGATGCACCGCCTTCCAGATTGTGCGCTGTTGGCGTACTCAGTAGTGCTTATGAGACGCATGTAGTAGTAGCGGTTGGAGCGTAGGCGTTCGCTAGATGCAACTACGCACCTAAGAATGACACTGAAATGCGCATAGCGGGGCCTTTTTTTGCACAGACTAGTGGGATGCTGTCTACATTCAGCAGGTAAAAATACACTGAAACACGAAATCGTCTTTCGAAAATGGTACCTTAGCCTGTCCGATTATCTCTTCGCCAGTCCGTAAAACTTCAAAGCCTTCGATAGCTCTATCACATTAAAAGTAGAAAGCGCAGTTCTCCCTCTGACTGATGGCGAAACTAGCGTCCAAAAATGTTTTGTGCTGTTTTGAAAAAATTGACATATGAAGCAGGAAATGGTACATACCATCCTAACGCATATCTCTGTCATGCTGTATCAGACATGCACTCCAAGTAGTAGTGTTCACTGTTGCCCATGCAACATGAATATTCGAAAAAAAAAGTGTATTATTGTGAAACAAAACATGGCTATTCAATTCAAAAACGTGATTGGACAGTACAGACACGCGTGATATTTGCAGACACAGTTATTGGAAATATTGTACACATTCCTTTTATTACTTTCACTGAACGTACTACACAAGAGTGTTCTTGATACAAATATTGACAAATGAACTGCAAAAAATATGCTTTGCATGAAAAAAAGAACTTGCAAGAAGTGTAGTGAAATAATACACAGTATGAAAGACAGGCAAAAGGAGACAGACATGTTCACTTAATAAAAAAATATATATAATGCTTTATATTTCACGCACTTCTGAAAATGAAATCATTTGTGAGTCATTGCACATGTCTGTCTCCTTCTGTTTGTGTCTTTTCGTGCCGTTTATCACTTCACTGTACTTCAAGACCAATTAGCCCACAAACAAGCATCAAATGCAAAAAGATTTCCTAGACTATGGCATGTTTTGAAAGAAATGATTATGGGTAGAGGCCCGTGTACTGTGCGATGTCAGTGCACGTTAAAGAACACCAGATGGTCGAAATTTCCGGAGCCCTCTACTACGGCGTCTCTCATAATCATATCGTGGTTTTGGGACGTTAAACCCCAGATATTATTATTAAAGAAATGATTATGTGAAAGAAGAGTACATCGCAACGCATGATATCTAAGACATAATGTCATGATCACATTAAAATAACACTTCTTGTCTCAATTTAACATACCATGCAGCAGCCAAACTTTCATGACAATAAGGATGATTTTACAGCGAAAGCTGTTATGAGATCACAACAAGGGACGTTTTTGCGCCGTAGTTGTCCGCCGCCGCCGCCGGTGTCCGTAACCAATATCGCACGAAATAAGCAAAATACTAAAATTGAAGGACACTTTGTACATTCCAAAGTGCGTTCGGCGAAAGCGTGTGGCCATTCCACTGATTATGCCATGTCTTTTTTCTTTTACACTCTCAGTGGGATAAGACACAAACCGAATGGGTGCGTGTTTTCTCTAATTTTTTTACCGCGAATCGCAGCGAGACGCGAGGCTCATCTTCCTCCGTTCGCATGCGTTAGTATTTTCTCGCGCTTTGCGCATCGTGCAAACGCTATCCGCGTTCCAGCTCTTAAACTGACGGACCCTTTGTAAATTGGAAAGTGTATTCCGTGAACGCCTGGGTCCATTGAGACGGCGTTGGTCAGAATGATTGCAAACTCTGGGCACAGCGACGCTACGCAAGCAAAGCGCGAGCGCTATAGAGTCCGACGCGACCGGCGTCCGTCTGCGCATCCCGGCGGCCACCTGGCTCCGTGCCAGAGCTCGGATGGACGCACGGACGGACGGACGGACAGACAGACGGATGGCTGGACGGACGAACAGACAGACAGACGGACAGACAGACGGACGGACGGACGCCGGACGGAGGTCGGACGGACACCGGACGGACACCGGACGAACGTGAGCATGAGACATTGAAGGCTTTCGCCTTAAAGATTACACCATCTCCAGCTAAAGGGAACCATGTGTAGATGCGAAGCAGCGGGCGCTAACGCTTGCACTGGCGGCGGCGTTGACGCTGGCGCTCATCGCAGCGTTGCACAGGAGAGAAACCTGCGGTGCGCAAAGCACACAGTGATGGACCGGTGTTTCCTACTGGAGCATCCCAATCGCTGCTAATGGGCAATGAGAGACAGAAGACTCGGACTGGACACAGAGACCCACAGTCCGCTTTTAGTTAACGCGCACGCTGCGAATTTTTTATCGTTCGACAACGCACAGAAGAAATCTCCCATCGGCACCACCTTGCAGGTCAAGATCCATTGCCATATATACGGGGTGGCCAGTGAACGGTTGTGCAGCGCGAGCAGTCGGTTTTTACAACCAAGAAACTCGCTAGCAGACGCTGCCTGCGTCGGCGTCGCGAGGCGAGAGAGCGGGGAGCGTAGGAGAGGGGAAGACGCGCATGCGCAGTGGGGGTGTGGACGCCGCGGGCAGGGATGCTTAGAGGAGAGAGAGGTGGAGAGGAGGATTTTATTTTTATTTTTTTAATGGGTTGGCGCATGCGCAGTGGGGGTATTGACGGACGGACACCGGACGGACGGACGGACACCAGACGGACGTGAGCATGAGACATTAAAGGCTTTCGCCTTAAAATAAAAAAAAACATTTATGACAGACCGGGAATCGAACCCGGGTCCTCTGCGTGGCAGCCTAGCACTCTACCACTGAGCTACGTCGCTGCTTGAAACTGCGTTGCAAACTGACCCTATGCAGGCTTCATGTCGGTTAAGGAATCGCGTTAACAAAGCGTTACAAAAGCGTTTTAGAACATTAAAGTAACAACCAGGCGTCACACAATACGAATTGCGTAACGAGTGGGTCGTTCTGTGCTCCAACCCATTACGAAATGGCATATTTCTTCATCGTCGTCAGCCACAGCAGCCACGGCATCAACAAAGTGCACATAATGCGTTACAAGTGTGTAGCGGGTACCACGCTTTTCCGAAGACTGACGAATAATGGCATAGTAGACGCTTCCCCCACTACAAAAAAATTATGATGATTTATGGCGTAGTGGGTACCATGTAAGTGCGCTTGTAGTAGTTGCCCCGAGAGTGTTTAAGAAAGGCCCTAGAAAGGCCGCTCTTCCAGCTTTCGCTGTGACTGTGCTGTGCGTTCTGCGCAGGCCTGGCGCGGAACTCGCAGCACAGCCACAGCGAAAGCTGGGAGAGCGGCCTTTCTAGAGCCTTTTTTAAACATTCTTGGGGAACTACAACAACCGCAGTTCCATGGTACCCAATACGCCATAAATCATCATAATTTTTGTGTAGTGGGGAAGCGTCTACTATGCCATTATTCGTCATTCTTCAGAAAAGCGCGGTACCCGCTACACTCTTGTAACGCATATGTGCACTTTGTTGATGCTGTGGCTGACGACAATGAAGAATTTTGCCTGAGGCTTTTGTAATGGGTTGGAGCATTGAACGACCCACTCGTTACGCAATTCGATTTGTGTTACGCCTGGTTCTTACTTTACTGTTCTAAAACGCTTAACACACGTTAACGCGATTCCTTACCCGACATAGGGTCAGTTTGCACCGTAGTTTCAAGCAGCGGCGTAGCTCAGTGGTGGATTGCTGAGCTGCCACTCAGAAGACCCGGGTTCGATTCCCATTCGGTCGCAGGTGTTTTTTTATTTATTTAGTTTGTTTCTCATTTCGTGCGATATTGGTTACGGACACCGGCGGCGGCGGCGGCCGCTGCCGCCGCCGCCGCCGCCGCCGCCGCCGGTGCACGCTGCACGCCACAGCGAAGCTGGTGGCGTGCAGCGGGGTGGTATACATATCTGGAGTGGGATTTTCCCACTTTCTGTGGGCAAATCCCTTTACCACCTGCGCACGTGGCGACCGGCGACGTGGCGTCATGAATATCACTCTATGTTTGAAGTTTTAAGTTTATTTAACCACAAATGTTACGTTTTTTTACATTTTCGCAGTCATTCAGGAAACAAGATACAAAATGTGGTGAGGATTGCGGGAAAAAGCGCTGCGATACAAACGAAGCTTGACTAGCCCCACATCCGAGCAATACAAGGCAGAAAAAGTGACAGCCTTCATGAAGTCATCTAAACAAGTAAACGGACACAAATACATAGCAGAAAGTGGCACAAAAAAAAATACGATTCAAAATATAGGCAGGAATGCACTCTTTGAAGAAATAAGAAAAGTAGAAATAAGCAAAATACAAAAAAAAAACAAGAAATCTTCTGAACCACCAGAACGTGTGCCAAATTGCCCCTCCCCCCTTTTTTTTTCTCTTGCGTCATGTAGGAAAAGAAAGATTGGACATATCCTGTCACGAAAGAAGGCGTGATCGCTCCATTGAAAAATTGAATTTATTTAGTATGTGTGAGAGTGAATGTGTCAGCATTTGGAGACCATAGTTTGTTCGGCGTCAAGGAACCTTCCAATAATCGCTCTGTCTACAACGTTTGTAAACCCACCCCTTATGTAATACCCCCTAACAGAGCTCTTTAAGCTAATTAAGTGAAGAGAAGAAGCGAAGATCTACGATGGTCCGCGGACATGGAAGGTTGGAACAAGATCAGGTTCGCTGTTAAAGAAAGAAAAGCAAAAACAAGTTGACAGGTGTCACTAGACATTGTGCAATTGTCGATCGCCGACGTAGAACGTGGTCGTCCTCTATAAAACCCTAAGAAAAAGCTACCCACTTGTTCATAATAAATGGTCACTAGGAACAACCTCTCTTTTTAACCGCTCTTGAACACTGTCACTGGGATTCGAACTAACACCACGGTTCAAATGACTACGTTGCGACAGAAATAAACTGACTTAGCGAAAGCTCATCCCAACGAGCTGTCTCGCAGTTTTCGTGCGTTTTTCAAATATATGCACGACGTCTTGCTCGGGAACTGCGTGGGGTCATTGTGTATTATTTCTAAATTTTTCTCATACGCTTTGTTGAGTTCTTTGACTATCGCCCTACTCAATGATTGCTCAAAACATTCCGAGTATTTATCTATGCAGATAATACCGCGTATCTGCGCGTGTGTGGTGGCAAGCCTTGATGCGAGCTAGGATTGAAAAGGCGTCTATGCGGACAGCGTTGCACTTGCAAAATAAATGTTTAGAGCTGTATCCAGAAATAAATAAAGGGAGAAGTTTACACTAGCCGTGTAAAGCTTAAGACAGAGCGAATCTGGTAGATCTGAGGGGCTAAACGTGGCCTTCTTGGCTGATGCTAGGTCTTCCCTTGGCGTAGACAAAGTAGAGTCCAACCACAGCCTGTCACAGACGATGAAAAAGTGTCGGAACTCCAGCGCTAGAACTAACGTGCAAAGCTGGCTGTGGCCCCCGAGTAGAAGCGCGGGCCTTCTGTCGCTCGTACTCGGCTGGCGCGGCGGGCAAACTCGGCGCGACGTCTGCGAGGACTGTCTCCGTCTGTGGGCGCGGCTGATAAGTAGAGACCGGACTTTAGGCAAATGCCTATTTTTTTTCTTGCGTTCCTATCGCGCCACTTTGTTATATGAGCATGAGTTAGGGGTTAAGGAGGGCTTTTATAGTGTTTTTATAGTGCCTATAAATGCCTATTTTTGGGGTTTGTGCCTAAATGTCTATAAGTGCCCATAAATGCCTATTTTCAAAATTGGCGCCTATATAAGCGCTATTTAACCTCAAATTTTGCTTTCGAGTACAGTTGGAGACCGTAATTATATGTTACCGGGCAAAATTGACGCTTCGGAGCTCTATGGGGTGCAACAACCTTCAGTAGCGTAGCCAGAAATTTTTTTTCGGGGGGGGGGGGGGTTCAACCATACTTTATGCATGTTTGTGCGTGCGTTTGTATGTGTGCGTGCATATATACGCAAGCAAAACTGAAAATTTTCGGAGGGGGGTTTGAAGAACCCCCCCCCCCCCCCTGGCTACGCCACTGACAACCTTGTTTCCTAGTTCAACAAACATCCGGGAAGCCGGTAGCAGCAGTGAAATGAGACGTGCTGGCCACCTTACCCCACCGCACTGACATGGCGCGAGCGGTTAGAGCAGGGGAGAGGAAAATGCGCTAGTTCTGCAGCCCTAAATGGGAGCACGTCCCAGCGTATACAGCGGAATGGGGAGAAGAAAATAAAGGCGGGAAGAGGAAAGTGGCGTCCTTGGCCGAGGATCTGGCGGGCAGCTTTTACCACCTGTTTTCCAGTCCAGTGTTCCCATGGAATTGAAGTACCTCCTTGAAGACTTGGGCGTGGTGGGGGGCAGGAAACAGGAGGTGCCTGTGCGCAGCAGCAGGAATATGGAGAACGAATGCGAAACCATGGAGTGCCGTCAGGGGAAAGTAGAAAGTGGGTAAAAAAATCAGATGTGCACATGGCTTTTGTTTCGTTTGTAATTTACTTCTTAAAGGGCGCTTCACAGGGTCACATGAGAAATTTTAGTCAGATACTGGAAGTGTTTGCGTGCCCAATGAAAAGCTTTGTACCACAAGAACTTTTTAATTGGTTCATTACGAGCCGCGAAAAAATGATGCCGTAGGTGAGCTTGAAACCTTTGCCACTCGCAAGCCAAATTCCTTCCCTTCCCTCTTCGGTATCACAGAAACTCGGAGCCGGAAGATCACACAACGTAGACGCATCAACACACCATGCGCACGCAAGATTATACTATGTTCACATGACATCCCCAAGCCAGGCCGTGCGCACATGCGGTGTTGTATCGTTTCGGCGCTCGCTCTATAGTGTACTGCCTGTTTCTGTGGGATGGATCCGTCTGCGTTTGGAGAGGCTGGCATAGATCCTGTGTCCCTACCACGACACAGCGCGTCGCACCGCTGGAGCTGCTCTAAGAGACGATGCACCAAAAACATGCTAAGCGTTGTCAGGGGCTGGCGCCGGCACGACGCGGGAACGGCAAGAACACGAACACAAACGAAATATAGGCAGTGAAGTCTCACATCGCTCTCGATTTGAAAAAAAAAAATAATAATAATAACGCGCGCACATTCTGTTTGTATGTTTTAATATTTCTATCAACTTTCATTCTTCTGTTCAAGCAACAGATTGCACAAATTACACATGTAGCCTCGAATAATTCTCGCAGTGTCACGTACTACTGTGACGTACGCAGGACCATTCCTTGTTGAACTTCACCCCCTCACATTGTTGCGCGCGCCCGTGAGATCAAGGGCAACCAGCGTTCAGCCTGACATTTCACCGCCTTCCGTGGCGCGTAGCGTTGCAAATCTTCGCAGACGGGATCGTTAGCGCGCAGTGCATGCATTGCACTTCTAGCTCGAAACGCTCAAACCTGGTAAGGGGCCATTTATGGTGTTCACACAAAGAGGAGAAATTGACTCTGCGCTATTAGACCCGGCCAATACAAGGCTAACAGACCCGTCTGGCCTTTTAGCGGTCTGGCTATTGAATCATGTGCTGCCCTTCCCAGCCATGCCGAAAAGAAACAGACCTAGGAGCGTGTTTATTCGATGGTGGACACTTAACTCACCATTCTGGACAATAAAAGAAGAGACCGTGTTCTGGAAACCGTGCCCGAAAAGGTACCATTGCATGGCTATGCTAAACCATTAACGCCTTTGTGCCATCATAAAACATAATATTTGTTTGCTTTCTTCTCGTACACCAGGTCGCGCACGTCTTTATTCGAAAATTTAAGTTTTTGTAAAAATTTATTGTGCCTACATTTACGATTTTGCGGGCCTAAAACTGTGTTTTTCCTGCCTATTTTTGGCGCCTAAAACGCGATTTTTAGGCACTTAAAAAAGCGCGTTTTAGGCGCCAAAAATAGGCAGGCAAAACACAGTTTTAGGCTTTCAAAATCATAAATATAAGCACAATAAATTTTTACAGAAATTCAAAATATTTCAAACGAAGACGTACGTGACCTGTATTTACGACAGAAAAGCAAAGATGTGATTGTTTATGATGGCACAAAGGCGCCAACGGTTGAAAATAGCCGTGCAATTGTATTTTTTTTCTGCACGGTTCGTAGAACACAGTCTCTCCTTTTATTCTCTATCATGGTGAGTAAAGTGTCTACCGTGGAATCGACACAGTCGTGGATCTCTTTATCTTCGGCATGCACAGAAACAGGTAGTTAGACCGCTAAAAAACCAGAAGGGAGGGATGCCTCGTATTGACCTGGTCTAATCGCGTAGGGTCAGTTGCTCTTCTGTCGGTGAACACCTGTAAAGGGCCCCTCACCAGGTCTGAGCATTTTGAACTAACAAGTGTTTCGCATGAACTGGGCCGCTCACGATCACGTCTGCCAAGATTTGCAAAGATACGTGCCGCGGAAAAATGCGAAATTTCAAAATGAACACCGCCTGCCCCTTCTCGCAGGCGCGCGACCCAAGATGGAGGGGCTGACGTACAAGGAATGCTCCTGCGTAGTTATCTGAGCTCTAACGTCGCTCCTCTGCGTAGACATTGGTGCTCTGACATCGCTCGCTGTAGCACGCGACACTGCGAGAATTATTCGAGGCGACATGTGCAATTTCTGTAATATGTTGCTTAAATAGATGAATGAAAGTTGAGAGAAATAATAAAACACACAAGCGGAATGTATGTGTTTGCATGTTTATTTTTTATTTCTTACTTCGAATCGCAGCGAGATGTGAGACTGATCTGCCTCCATTTCGTATGCGTTCGTGTTTTCGCCGTTCCAGCGTCGCGCCGGCACCAGCCCTAACAACGCTTGGCGCGATTTTGGTGCATTGCCCCTAGCAACAGTTCCAGCTGTGCGACGCGGTGTGTCGCGGTAAGGATACGTGATCCGCGCCAGCCTCTCCAAACGTGCGCGCACTGAGAGATCCATTCCAAAGAAATAGGCAGTACACTACAGAGAACGCCGAAACGACACAACACCGCTCGCGTGCACGACCTGGCTCAGGCACGTCATGCGCACGTGACCTCTCGTGCGCATGACGCCTCCTCGCATAATGGTTTCGCGGCTCGTAATGAACCAACTTGAAAAATTATTGTGGTCGAATGCTCTTCATTGGGCACGCATCAACAAACAAAACCAAACCCGCGTGCACTTCACATTTTTCGTACTTTTGATCTACACTCTCCTTTCCCCTGACAGTACTCCATGGTTTCGCATTCGTCCGTCATCTTCCCGCGGCTGCACAGAGGGACCTCCTATTTCTTGCCCACGGCCACACCCATGTCTTCAAGGTGGTTCACTTCCTTGAAGACACTGGAATGGACAAACGGCTCTAGAAGCCAACCGCCGCGTCCTCGACCATGGACGCCACTCTCCCTTCTTCTCATCTCCTCTTTCCATGTTTATTTCTCTCTCCCCATTCCATAGTAGACATTGACTTGCTCCCATTAAGGGTTGCAGAAACAGCGTCTTTTCCTCTCCCGAACCTCTCCTCCTCCAGCCGCTCGCGACATCTCAGCGCGTTGGCGTAACATGGCCGGCGCGTCCCATTTTACGGCTGCTATAGCGGTTGTTTTCCACAAATTGGTTGAACTAGAAGGTTAGTTTGAACCCCCTAGTATTCCTAAAGGTCAATGTTGCCTGGTAACATGAATAACGGTCTCAAACTGCACTCGAAAGTGAAATTGGAGGTTAAATAGTGTTCATATAAGCACCTATTTGGAAAATAGGCATTTATTGCACTTATAGGCGTTTAGGCACGACCACCAAAAATAGGCATTTATAGGCACTATAAAAACACTATAAAAGCCCTTCTTAACCCCTAATTCGTGCTCATATATCAATGTGGCACGATAGGGACGCAAGGAACAAAATAGGCATTTGCCTATAATCCGGTCTCTACTGATAAGCAACCGCACGGAGTGTTCTTTGCGGACATCCGGCGTTTTACCTCTAGCTTTAAGAGCTTGGCTCTTAAAATGCGGCCTTGTTTCATCCACACGCAAGACAATAGGGCATCACATGGTAAATAACAACGGAAAAGCAGTAGTATGGCATGCTGCAGCATCGCCTTTTAGGTGAAATTATTGGGCGTCGCTTCACACGGGCACTACACATTTATGTAAGCAAGGCTGCGACTAACCACTATAAAACACGTTGTCAAAGTTCTTGGCGGAAAGTGGCGGGTCACCGCAGTATGCCGTCAGTTCTGACCGTTTAAAATGCCTTGTTTTAAAAACTTGCAAGGCACACTATTCCTGTGATCTGAAAAACAAATCTGCATCCGCTTTAAATAATACAAGGTGAAGCTCTCAAGCACAAGCGACTTAGATTTTTTGGTGTCGTCGGGGTCCTGTCAGTGCACATATAATATTCAATAACGTTTTATAACACGCGTTCTTGCAATGCGGCTACAGTCGGCGCAATTCCAACCCATTACCTTGTGCTGTGTAGCAAAACATCGTAGCCACTGACCCACCATTATGATCGAAAAGAATGTTCAACACAATGACAGCAATTAACTTTTACGGTCGCTCATTAGGAGGTTGAAAGCAAAGGCGACTTCGATTTCCCCCCCTCGCATTAGGCGTGTAATAGTACAAGTTTACTTAATTAAAAATCGGATTAGGAGTCACCTTTCAGCTGTGTTAGCTGTTGAATATAGTTATGTTTGTTCAAGTGTTCTCGGAGTAAAAGATCGCCAGGCCTGCGCGGAACGCGCAGAACACTAACAGCGATAGCTGAAAGAGCTCCTTTCTAGTGCCTTTTTTAAACATTCTTGGGGCAGCTTCTACAAGCACACTTCCATGGTACCCACTACGTCATAAATCATCATAATTTACGTGTAGTGGGGAAGCGTCCACTATGCCATTATTCGTCATTCTTCGGAAAAGCGTGGTACCCGCTACACACTTGCAACGCATTATGTGCACTTTGTTGATGCTGTGGCTGAGGACGATAAAGAATTATGCCTGCAGCTTTTGTAATGGGTTGGGGCATTGAACGACCCACTAGTTACGCAATTCGCATTGTGTGACGCCTCGCTGTTTCTTTACTGTTCTAAAACGCTTTATTGCATATGTTCACGCGATTCCTTAGCGGACATGAAGCCTGCATAGGGTCAGATTGCAATGAAGTTTCGATCACCGGCGTAGCTCCGTGGTAGAGTACTGAGCTGCCGCGCAGTGTGTCCGGGTTCGATTCCCATTCTGTCCTAGGTAACTTGTGTTTATTTTATTTTGTCTTATTTCGCGCGATAGTGGTTACGGACACCGGCGGCGGCGGACAACTACGGCAGAAAAACGGTCCTTGTTCTGATCCCATAACAGCTTTCGCTGTAAAAGCAAACATACTTAGAAGGCTGTAGGATTGGGCGTTTTGGTACAACATGATTAAGAATTCAAATCAGCGCAACCTACAGGAGGGGATAGAGGAGAACACACAGAGCGCTGACTTTCAGCGCTCTGTGTCCTCTCCTCGGTCCCGTCTTGTCGGTTACGCTGATATGAATTCTTTATCAAAAATACTTCCTTTAGCGCTGTTATCTCTTGACGTAAGCATTATCTTTTGTATCAATGACCTCCTCCCAATTCAGTTGAGCGCATGTTCAACGGCTATTGTTTAAAGTTATCCTTTGCTGAATGAAATACAAAGGTCACAAACCTTCCACTGGCTCGCAACTATAAAAATGCAGCGCATTTCCCGGACATCGTTAAGCTACCGTCGAGGTCTCAGGGTGAAGACAAAACCAAGGCCACCGTCTTCGTCGCCAATTAGCTTGCGATATACCCCACAGGTGAGGTAAATCTTTATTCTCTGCATTGTTACCGAGTGAATAAGTCGTACTGAGGCGCTTCTGTAGAGATCGAGCTTGGAAAATTACCTCGTGTGCCCACGAAAAAATGTTCAGCTGTTGAACGAGCTGTAGTCACCGCGTTCGTGGCTTGCACTTATTAAACAATATCATTGAAATCAAACTGGTTCCTGTATTACAGGGTTTCTACATTGCTTACAATTAGACCATCAAACCTAAAGGCTAGCAAAAGCAATCAACTTATATGAATCAGAAACCATAGGGCTGTACACAATATATATATATATATATATATATATATATATATATATATATATATATATATATATATATATATATATATGAAGGAATTGTCAGCTTAAGGGCTCGTTTGCTTTGTTAAGAACAGTATTAATGAGAACTAACAGACAAAGATGCCAAGGAAAGTATAGGGGAAGCTATTAGAAGTAATTGTAATGTAAATGTGAAGAAAGTTCTCATTAATGTATATACATATATATATATATATATATATATATATATATATATATATATATATATATATATATATATATATATATATATATATATAGTGTTTTATATATATATATATATATATATATATATATATATATAGTGTTTTTATAGTGGAGGGGTTAGTGTTTTGCATTAATCGCGACACAATTTTTGCAAGAACTATGAATTCCACAAAAAGAGAATCCGACATGGGGCTTCTGTTCCATTTCACTTTCGCATGATATTCTAAACGGCATAACATGATATTCTTCTCCACAGAATGTTCGCTATGAAATCCTACGTCATCTTGGCTCTCGTCGTGCTGGGGCATTTGTGCCGTAAGTATAAACATTGTGTGTTGCCGCATCTTTTTTTGTTACACGTGTTATCTTTGTTGCCTTTCCCTTGCGTGGATGTTCATCAGGAGGCAGATGACAAGCAGGTGTCGAATTTTCAGCTAGTTTCTAGAAAACCTATTAATATTCATCTGACGTTCTATAACTGGTTTCCGTAGCTACGACACAAGTTTCTTGTCATTATTCGATGCTTATAAAAATTATATTAGCTCTCCGGATCAGTTTTGTACTCTGCGTGCCGGTCCCTACGTGGGACTGAGCCGGGTGCGCGACCCAGTCGCGTTCCGCAGGATCTACTAGAGTTGTTTTGAATTCAAGTTCAAGTTTGTTGAATGATATGGGTACTTTGTACTACTCTGTGTTGTTTCACTGCACTGATAAATAATCAAACTATACAGTGCAATAAAGGTACAGTGCTCGCGTTATTTTATGCATATATTTTATGTAGCCGAGCATCAGTTTTATACTGATCCAATGTCGCTACTGTGTTGAAGCATAAAACACGCGTCTGCAATAATATCCACTCTGGCATACTATTTCCTTATTAATTATTCTTTCACCATATTCCACGAATCTATTTGAATATCAGTGTAATTCACATATGTGTTTCATTTTACCTTCTCTCGCTTCGGGGAACAGAAATTCAAGCAGCCACGCTGATCAAGCCAGCAACGAGCGCGGACGATGCGACGAAGCTACTCACCGAGAAGCTTTCCCATTCCATCTTGGAACACCGTGAGGAACTCCTCGAGGCTCTCAAGGGAATCGACAGCACAGGCGACGGAACCGACGAGCAGATCCTCCCAGCCCTGCTTGTGCCCTTAATTACAGCCATTGCTGGTGGCGCTGTGTCCGGAGCTGTCGGAGCCGGTGTGGCGATAGCAGTTCAGAAGGGCTGAATGCATCTTCCATGGCATCATGTTCAGCACAATAAATTATTCCACATTTACAATCGGGAAGTGTTCTGTATATTTACCCATGACCCAAAACAGTCGTGTCCATACGTAAAACATTTTGGGACAGCCAATCACTCGTGATTTCCAACGGAACGCAGAATTCGCAGTCATTAACGTATTTCTGTACATCCATGAGACACGCGAATACATATGTGTGGGCCTGTATCAGAAGATTGCTAGTGGACGTGTTTCACTGTGCAGCGATATACAGAATATATTGTGGACAGTCTATCGCAGACGTAGCCGGCAGTCGTCATTCATAAACACGCAATGCAAGCGCGAGAGCTTTTTTATATGTTGCTTACGAGATGTTGGGCTACTACCGCTGGCTGCGAATTCGAATACGGCACCTTTTTGCCCGAAGCGTTGCGGCACCGGCTCGTCGCTGGACTACGTACCGAGGGAGTACGGTGCAGGCTATTCGGCAGTGGCGGATCCAGAGGGGGGGGGGGTAGGGGCGATTGCCCACCCCCAAAGTCTGTGTCAGAACCCCCCCCCCCCCCTCTCTTCAGTGCTCGCCGTCCACCTCCTATCACCAATTAGGACAAATGAGATGGGACAACTGTGAGCACACATTAACAGTATTTATGCTATGATGGAGTTTTTGTGCTAGTAAAAACGAGAAAAGTCATGACCCCGCCCACCTCTCCGGTGTTACTTCAAGCGACCGCCCCCCCCCTAAAATGAGGGGCTGGATCCTCCCCTGGCTATTGGCAATGCCAGACAATGAAGTAACGTGTGAACGTTCATGCAGCGTAGCCATGGCCATGGATGCAGCAACGCAAGACAAGAAAGAACTGCTGCAAACCAATTCGAAAACAAAACCTGTAGAAATTGAAGGCATCCACCGGAAACGGAAAGTCGCACTGCTCAAACCGAGTAAAACACCTTCGAGGGAAGCGCCGACTGAGGCCAGCTTGCAAAAGGCAAGGGGGGGCAGCAAAAGAATAAACGAAAAGAATGTGTCATCGTTGCGGAGGGCAGCATACACCCGTGAGTTGCCGATTTGTGAACAGTACCTGTTATAGGTGTCCAAAAAGGGGTCATGTTGCAAAAATGTGCAAATCTAAGCTTGTAAGCAGAGTCGAGAGCGAAGAATGCGATAACGAGAATGCTAACGAACTGCTATCTCTGTGTCACACGAACCACAAAGAAAGTATGCCCGCCATTTTTATCAAGGTTCGCATCAACGATAAAGTGATACCCTATGGAACTTGACACGGGCGCAGCGGTGTCAATAATGTCAGAAGCAGAGTGTGTTAAACACTTCCCAAATGCCTCTTACAGACAAGCAAATGTCAAACTAGCCACGTACAATGGCACGACAGTCCCTACTGTTGGCATTATGGATGTAAAGGTGCAATACCAAGACCAGTGCTTCGAACTGCCCCTTGTCATAGAGAAAGAAACGCAGGGGGCTAGAATGCCCATGTTGTTTGGCCGAGCTTGGCTTTCTAAAATCAAAATAAATTGGCAGGAAGTATTTCCAGCAAATGTTGTGGCTGAGGAGGCATTGCTTGCTGAGAAATTTCCCGAAGTGTTCGACGCGGGTTTTGGTACAATTAAGGGGTTCGAATGCATCATTGAATTGAAGGATGACGTGCGCCCTGTATTTATGAAATCGCGACCAGTGCCATACGCTTTGCGCGATTGAGTTGAACAAGAATTAGTCAAGCTAGAAAAAGCGGGAGTCATATATATAAGGTCAGACACAGTACATGGGCAACGCCGCTTGTGATTGTTCCAAAAAAGAACATGCAAGAACTGAGATTATGTGGCGACTATCTTGTCACAGTAAACCCAGCAATCAAGGCCGTTCAGTATCCGTTGCCACTTCCTGAAGACATACTTGCAATCCGTCAGGGTGGAACAGTGTTTTCTATCACAGATCTCTCGAAAGCGTACTTGGAACTTGAACTAAACAAGCAAGCGCAAGAACTACTCACTATTAACACCCACTTAGGTATGTTTAGATTTCGCCGCTTGCCTTATGGCGTAGCGTGCGCACCGGCTATTTTAAAGGCGGTCAAAAGAAAAGAAAAAATTACACCATCTCCCGCTAAAGGGAAGCATGTGTAGATGTGAAGCAGCGAGCGCTAACGCTTACACTAGTGGCGGCGTTGACGCTGGCGCTGATCGCGGCGTTGCGCAGGAGAGAAATCTGGGTAGGCGCAATCACGCAGTGATGGACCGGTGTTTCCTACTGGAACATGCCAATCGCTGCTAATGGGCAACGAGAGACAGAAGACTCCGATTGGACACAGAGACCCGCAGTCCGCTTTTAGTTAACGCGCACGCTGCGAATTTTTATCGTTCGACAACGCACAGGAGAAATCTCCCACCGGCACAACCTTGCAGGTCAAGATCCAGTGCCTATATATACGGGGTGGCCAGTGAACGGTTGTGCAGCGCGAGCAGTCGGTTTTTTCCATCAAGAAACTCGCTAGCAGACGCTGCCTGCGTCGGCGTTGCGAGGCGAGAGAGGGGGAGCGTAGGAGAGGAGAGGGGAAGGGGACGCGCATGCGCAATGGGGGTGTAAACGCCGCGGGAGGGATGCCTAGAGGAGAGAGGGGGAGCGTAGGAGAGGAGAGAGAGGGGGGTGAGGCCGCGCATGCGCAGGGGGGGGTGTGGTCGCCGCGGAGAGGGATGCCTAGAGGAGACAGAGGGGGGAGGGGATGCGCATGCGCAGTGGGGGTGCGGACGCCGCTGGGAGGGATGCCTAGAGGAGAGAGAGGGGGGAGCGTAGGAGAGGAGGTGCGTGGGGAGGTCTTGCGCATGCGCAGCCAGGGTGGTCACGCCGCACACCACCACCATCACCACCACCGGATTGAACTTCGCCATAAGATGCTTCACATCTAAAAACAAAGTTGACGGGTTTTACTGGACATTGCGCAATATACCCTTTTTTTAAGCAATCTCAGAACGCCCCGCGGGCGCGCGGAGCACTATGGGAAAAGTGTGTACGCCGAGCGAGCCGGCTGGCCAGCTGTGCCGTCGCTCGCTGCTCTTTGCGCCGTGGGAGCACGAAACAAAATGAATACGTCGCCGCTTATTGACTGTTATTAAATCCTAAATACTACACATGTCCGAGCGCTCCTGCATGTATCTCTACGCATGAAATGATGAAATGTGAAAGGAATAACTGCTCAGTCAGCGTGGGTATTTACGAGTGGATGTATGTCGGGATGGAACAGTTAAGCGGCATTCAAGTTATCGCGTGCCGCTACATGTAGTCAAAACGTACTATCGTGAGCTATGTGAAGTGGAACACAGATATGTATACAGATTATTGTTTCATTATTTGATTTAAATTGGCAAGTCACGCGCTGTACAAAAAAGTGAACACATTCTATACGTGTTTAATGAAGAAGGGATGGGTCTAAAATTCACTTGCCCAGTGCCTTGCTCTAACAATTGGCCGTTTCTTGGTACATGTTTTTTTTTTAATTTCACCGCGAAGCATGTTTGCAGGTAGTGTTTGTCGGAACCGGTGTTTCATTTCGCGTCGGCGCATTCGAATATTGTTTAACGAGGAAATGTGATGTCATGCTTACGTGCGCGGGCCAGTCGATAAAAACTTGTGCACATAAGCTGAGCAGTATATTTTCCAGCTGCAAATTGATCACTTCAAGGAAGTGGTGTATCCTGTGTATCATCGCATCGGTTTGCCAAAAGCTCATTCGCATTGCAAAGAAAGATAAATAAGGACATCCTCCACCCGTGAATAATGAAGAAACTAGATACTGCAGTTATTCCATGTATTCATATGAAGCCGCACGGCCTCAAAAATGCAGGGAAGTGATATGGGGAGAGGGTTGTGTTTTCCGTAACAAATACACTTAGTCGCACTTGCTGTTTAGTGCAGAAAAGGTCGCAGGGGTCTGCAGTGGGCAAAGAAAAATGCGGCCAGATGGTTCCAAATTGTTTCTTTTGTAGTGTAGCCTAGCCAAACCCGTTTCGCGCGGCACATCAAGAGCCGTGCTGCGCATGCGCGAGGATCAGTGATGTCACACAGCTGGCGCACCGGAGCCGACATCTCCCGCGCACTCCGCCGCCGCCGCGCGCTACTCACCGCCGCCGGTCTGCGCATTCCAGAGGAGTGACGTCGTAGCCATGGTAGACGCACTGGCGCCGGCGCGCGCGCGCAGCTTTTCGCCTTCGCTGTGCAGTCACCGTCTGACACTGCGCTGGAGCCGCTGCGCTTCTGACTGGCGTTTGCCAGTGTGGTATAGCCATGGAGAAGGAGAGCGCAAATGCTGCTCAACGGCGCAGAAGAGCGGAGAAGCGTGACTCATCGGATCCCGAAGTAGTTGCCTAGCAATTAGCGGTTGAGGGTAGGAAGAATGAACAGAATACTGTGTTGGGGCCATAGAGACGGCAGCGTGATCACCAAGCCGTCTTTGTGGCAATAGAGAAGCAACCTGACGTTGAGCAAAATATACATGTGCCACATAATACGTATACTGTGTTTGTGTGTCATTGGAGCAGCAGTAAGCATGATAATCAAGCTAATCCTAGACAATCTAGACAATCAGGAAAGCTAAGAATAATCAGCTGAACCTTTGCTAACGCTACGTATATCCTGGCATAGCCGAGCTGAGCCACTGCAACATTTTTTTTTCAATTTTTGTGTAGGAGTTGTTAACCGTATTCCTGTTTCATGTGCTCACGTGTGCATCGCCCAGGCGTACTGGTCAATGTATTAACACGTGCCTCAAAGCGCATCGAAATTCATTGATTGGAGCTGTTTTTTCATCTCGCCTCGTATTGTCAGTGATGCAAATCTAATACAGTCTTCGAAAGAACAGTAATTTTGAATCGTCATCCTAATCAGACCACGAGAGCAATCTCGGCGACCTATCACATCATAAAGAATGCAGCACTTTGTGTAAATCAACCTTCTCTATCGCTGCAAGACAAGGGAATTCAACTTCATTAATCGACTGTTGACACGCTCCTTGGTTGTTTCACTTTTTTTTTGTGTGTGTCTCTGTGACATGCGCGATGCACCTCCATATTTATATATGTTTTTCACACGTGCAATAAACTCTCTGTCGTGAGTCAGCGCTTGTGGTGGGTCTATTGCTTTCCTTGCCCTGCTTCTTTTTTTTTTCTGCGGTCTCAGTTTTATTCCAAGTTGTAGTTATGGTACCAACGAATGTTGCTGGCGCTTGCCGTTGTGTACAGTGAATTGATCTTATATTACTAAACGCCGACTGCACTTTTCAAGCGTATACTCTTTAAATATCAGAGCCCCACATTGTACTAGTCGACAGCTCGATGGACGTTGGTTCCAAACGCATGCGCGAATTATAGACTGCTCCTGCCCTTCATAAGCAACCGAGTTATATCTTTTTCAATTTCATTTATGCCGTAAGGCGTACTGGTGCCAAATAATAATAATAATAATAAAAGGTGACGCTTCTGAGCCGCTCAGCTGATGCAACAGTGGGACAGATGGAAATCGGAGAGAAGAAGAGAAGCCGTCGAAGCTGTTCCTAATTGAATTAAGCTGCAATAAGTTGCCCCTTGCTAAATACACTCTATCTTAGAAGCGCATTGGCACGGCGCAAGCAGGAAGCTAAAGCGTGAGGCCAGCGCGCTCGTCGCGGCTGGTGCTGCGGCGTACACACTTTTCCCATGAGCGCTTGCGCGCCCGTTGGGGGGCGCCCGCGTGCTTGAAAAAGGTCTATTGTCGATCGCCAACGTAGAACGTGGTCGTCCTCTATAAAACCCTAAGAAAAGCTGCCCAGTTGTTCATAATAAATTATCACTAGGAGCAACCTCTCTTTTTAACCGCTTTCGAACACTGTCACTGGGATTCGAACTAACACCACTGTGCGAAGGACTACGTTGGGACAGAAATAAACTGACTTAGCGAAAGCTCTTCCCAACGAGCTGTCTCGCAGTTTTCGTGCATTTTTCAAATATATGCCCGCCGTCTTGCTCGGGAATTGCGTGGGGTCATTGCGTATTATTTCTACATTTTTCTCATACGCTTTGTTGAGTTCTTTGACTATCGACCTACTCGGTGATTGCTCAAAACATTCCGAGTATTTATCTATGCAAATAATACCGCGTATCTGCGCGTGTGTGGTGGCAAGCCTTAATGCGAGCTAGGATTGAAAAGGCATCTATGCGGACAGCGTTGTACTTGTAAAATCAATGTTTGGAGCTGTATCAAAAAAAAAAAAAAGAAAAGAAAAGAAGGGAGGAGTTTACACTAGCCGTGTAAAGCTTAAGAAACAGAGAAGCTGGTTGATCTGATGGGCTTAACGTGGCCTTCTTGGCTGATGCTATGGGGAACGTGCACTGAGCCGGTGGCGCCGCGGTGCGGGAGTGAACGAAAGGAATTGACGTGTTTCGTGCAGCAGCCGACCTATGAGCGCAGCCGTGTCAGGTTGTTAACGGTGCTTCGCAATGTCGCGTATGAATTGCTGTGTCGAAAACTGTGCCGATAACTATAAGAACTAGGCACCTGGAACAAAGTTTTACAGTTTTCCGCAGTGACTGTGCTTCAGAAACCTGGCGGGAACACTGGATTAGTGTACGCCGCGTAAAGTTAAGTGATACCGCGGTCACGTTTATGAAGTACGTCCTGTTGCTAGTTCACTGTGAATTTACTCTCCACGCATGTTAACTGATATTTTCAACGGGCTGAAGGAACCTAGGGGCAGCCGGAAAAGTGATCTCGAGTCTGCAGTCCACAATTCGTTGGTGAAAAGCAATCGCAGATCCAGCGATTCTCCCTCGTACGCTGCCGCTGTTTTTCCGCTGTATCGCAGTTCGTAAACCGTAACATTAAGGAAAACGTCCCGCATGCCAGGCAAAATGCATCGAAGACCGCGAGAATTTCAGAATTTATTCCCCATGTACTGCCATAGCCCTTAACAGCACTGTGCGTGCAAGCGAAGCCGGGCCCCGCCGTTCTATTGCGATACGTGAAAGCTGAGATATCGCGTGCAAAGCTGGCACGTCACAAATTTACTCAAAGCTTGCAGCCTGAGCAACGCCTCCAAACAGAGCTGAACTACTGCACAGAAAACTTCGCGCAAATGCCACGCATTACTAAATGCAACACGTGCAGTTCGGCGACCGTACGTATTACTTGCACTCATAGCAAGGGTTGTCTAACACATGTGAGACACAAATGCCATCGTTCACTCGACAATAAGCAGGCAAAATGGCAAAAAATGTTTACAAACATCGATGGTGACGGTCTATGCTTCGAGCTTTACGCCGGCCGGCCGCACGAATCGCCCTTTCAAAACACTGTCGCGCGTCTGTGCTACGTCACATCGAAAACATGATTGATTCCGTAAATTTATCTCCTTGCTCTTCGTTTTGGGCCGCAAAAGAATCATGCACTGTTAAAATTCTGGAAGCCTACCCGTTTTATCAAACCTGTCACCTTCGCGCACACGCACTTGCAAACAACGCGGGCGTAGCTGACGGAGAGACGACGACTCGTAGCACGCCAGTTGACACTGAAGTGGCCGCAAGTCGCCACTCGCGGCGCTGGCGGCGCATAGGTGCAGTGCGCTGCTGCGCCCCCTGTAGGTGCTGCACGTTTCCCATAGGTCTTGCCTTGGCGTAGACAAAGTAGAGTCGAACCACAGCCTGTCACAGACGATGCAAAAATGCCCAAACTCAAGCGCCAGAACTAACGTGCAAAGCTGGCTGTGGCACCCCCGGAAGAAGCGCGGGTCTTTTGTCGCTAGTACTCGGCTCGCGAGGCGGGCAACCTCGGACTCGGAGCGGCGGCTGCGCGGACTGTCTCCCTTCTGTGGTAGGGCACTGCACGGGCCCGGGCCGGCCCGAAAGCCCGGGCCCGGCCCGACCCGCGGGCCGGGTCGGGCCGGGTAAGTAATTGTTAGATCGGGCCCGGGCCGGGCTCGGGCCCATGAGCTTCGGGCCCGGGCCGGGGCCGGGCCTGGGTCAGGCCCGTATCAGGCCCGACTCTCATACACTGTCGGCAATGGCGCGTAATGCTGTTTGGCTTGGTTGTTTTGGGGCATATAGCGTCCCGAACCTATTCAGGCTATCTGAGACGCTGCAGTGGAAGGCTCCGGGTAATTTAGACTAGAGGTGTGCACGGGCTCCGGGTAGCCCGAAAGCCCGAGCCCGGCCCGGCCCACGGGCCGGGCTCGGGTATGCGGACGTCTTCCCATATCGGGCCCGGGCCGGGCTCGGGCTACTCATCTCGGGCATCGGGTGGGCCGGGCCAGGTGCAAAGCCCGCATTAAACCAAAAATATAGACGTTGTGCCGGAGTTGTCTTCTAGCACTTAGCGATGGGCACACAGATCACCTTTGTGATTATTTATCCATGCAATCATCCTCCTGTCCTGCATCACAGATACTAAACTTCTGGAAGAACAAGGAGTCTAATTATTCCAAGCTTGCTATGCTTGCGAAAAAAATATTTGTGATTCCGGCTACCAGTGCGAGCAGGAAACGGAACTTCAGTTCGACGGGATATGTGATGCACGAGCGTCGCATTTCACTGAAGTCCGAATCACTGCAGAGCTTGTTATTTTTACCAGTGTTGTCGGTAACGCGTTACAAGTAATGCCGTTACCGGTAACGCGTTACTTTTTTCGGTAACTTAGTAACGTACTCGTTACAATTTCGGGACTGTAACGGGTAACGTACTTACGTTAACATTTTTCGGTAACGTGTGGCGTTACGTTACTCGTTACTTTTGCATCTTGTAGGTGCCATTTTCCCAGAGCTCGCCCCGTCGAATTTCTTGGCCGCAGCGTCGGACTGCTGTCGGCCTGCCAAGCGTGTTACAAAGAGAGCGCAGGCGGAATCGCTTTGTTTGTGGGCATTGCGGGTACGAATTTCTTACAACGCGTCGACCCCCTGCGGGGATGGCTGGGCCATCGCCACACAAAACTTGAAGAAAGCCGAAGACTCCGCCATGAGGCACTGTACGGACGTGCTTTTCGTGAAAGTGGATTGTAGCAGGTGGATTGCTGGCACCTGCGCCCTTCCGTGCCCGAAAGACGGGGCGCCCGAAGAGAAAGCGCATGGTTTACTCCATACTACGTGCTGATTGTGACGCTTCGTTCGTGGGGCAAGCAAAAAAACTTCCCGAGAGGCTGCGGCAAACATAAAAACGCCGTCCTCGAGTTTGAGTGTCATAAATGTACATTCGCTGAGCATAGCTTGGTGAACGACCACCGCATCGAATTTGAAAAGTCCCGCGTCGACGACTATAAGCGGCTTTTTGTGGAATTCTGGCCCATCCAGGGGACAGCCGGTAACTACAGGTGCACTGCCGATCGCCAGTCTGCCTCAACGGAATTCTGCACATCATGGAGAAGGGGCGTGACCCCACGGCTGGAAGAAAAACCATTAAGAGGAATGCGAGTGGGACGCGAAGCGTCGACTTTTTTCTTGAAACGCAAAAAAAAAAAAAAAAAAAAAAAAAAAAAAAAAAGATTTCGCTCGCTTCTTTAGTTGCCATGTCTCTTTCAATCAAAGCCACTTAATACCTCTTTCACACGAACAGCCTTAACCGCGGTTAAGCTAATTACCGTTACGGCTAACCACGGTTCCATGTAGCCACATGGCAGACATAACCGCAGCTAATCTCCAAACCATGGTTATCGCAAACAGGTGATTCCACGAGAGATCGACACGGATCCGAAAATGGATACTTTAGATTGGATTGAGTATTTAATATTTTATGCACATACCACCCAGTAGCCGTAAAATGAACTTAGTTTTCTGTTTAACTACATAATTAACGAGGCAAGAAATATCGAACATATTCAATGCAAAGGGACCAGTTTCTCTATACCTGTCGTTCTCAGAAATTCACGACGATGTAACATGCAAATATTACCGTTACAAAGAGGACATATTGTGTATGAAATTTATGCGCGACAGGTAGTAAAGTAACGTTGTTTGAAACTTGTAGAGTGAAGGAAACTATTTTTGAAAAAATGTCTACATATGCGACATTTTATTATAGTTGCTACAAAGTTGATAAGATTTATCAAATTTGTTCTGAAAACAAATTTTGCTTCTCTGCAATGGCAACTACGTTTTTGATTATTGAACTCCTGAGCGAGCAACGCTGATCTTGAACACCCTCACATAAATGCCCGCAATTTTTTTGCGGTAATTATATAGCTTTAAGTGGACAAAAATGTTCATGCGCGGCCAATAAAGCAGCTTTTTACAACTACAATATTTGCGCAACCATTTTGCTAGTACAAGCACGCCGTCAGAATGGGCCTTTTCGCGTAAGTAGACAGGCGCATGCGCGCCGGCGTCGATAAGGATCAAGGCGTACTTTTTGGCGGCCAAAACGCGACGACAGGTGCGGACCAAAGGACATCTGGTGTCACAAACGTGAAGATGTTTCTCCCCCCCCCCCCCCCCCCCCAAAAAAAAAAAAAAAAAAAAAAAGAGCGCCACTGCAGGCCTCCGCGATTGCCTACTAGCGCACGGCGAGCAATTTCGGATGTCGTTAGTTTAGATTTTGACGAGCTCCACTGGACGTGCTGTTCGGACCAGGAATAAGGCAAAATTACTGTAAATTTCTTGAGAGTTAAGTGATGCTTTCTTTGCTAATAGCGCGGATGATCGAATTTCATGTTGTGTAAAATGTCACATTGAGAAAAATGACTTCATCATGTGCCACAGGGTCAGAAGATATCAGGCGTAACATTTTTAAGGTCCGGTACATTATTTTATACAAATTATTCTCGTTAAATAAGAATTTTGGGTATAATCTTTATTTGGGTTTGAAGTTTTATGTGAAACATAAATTTGAGATTAAAAAAATTCTTATTGTGGGTTCCTGTAGCAAAGACACATTTATTAAAATTTGATTGTGAAGTAACGGCAGAGGTAACGTCCGTTACTTTTTTCGGTAACGGTAGCGGTAACGCGTTAACTTTTTTTGTAGGTAACGTAGGGCGGTAACGCGTTCCTTTTTTGTTAGAGTAACGAGTAACGTATTTAGTTACTTTTTTCGGTAACGCATACAACACTGATTTTTACACGACTTGTAATCTGTGTATACACACTAAGATGTGTCGTTTGCGTATGTTTAACTTTGATATGCTGATAAAATGCCACATGATGAAAAAAGTGGTATCTTGTCTCCGCAGCAAACTTTCATAGGGTCGGGCCGGACCGGGCCCGGGTTTGTGTTTTTGTACGTCGGGCCGGGCCGGACGGGCTCGAAGCCCTTTAGGGTCGGGCTCGGGCGGGCCTTCGACGCAGTCAGTGGGCCCGGGCCGGGCTCGGGCTTGAAAATTAGGCCCGTGCACAGCTCTAATTTAGACCACCTGAAGTGCATTAGAGTGCACTAAAATCGCACAATACAAGACGTCGCGCATTTTGCCTCCGTCGGTATGTTACATAGAATTTCTGCAAATTGTCTCATATATGTTCCTGCCATTATATTGAGTGAAACACGTACTTGGGTACCGTGTATCAAAAGAAATGGTATAGCTGAGCAGCACTGCGGCAAGAGTGAAGCAACGGTGCACTGCCCAGATTAGTGCATATAAGATGTGCCCATCGGTATCATGGGAAACATTTCGAGTATGCAGCTACGCTCGCATGCCCGCCGCGCCTGCTTCCGCCTTCGTGATTCTGTAGACTGGTCAACGCGACTACGGAGATACGCATGTTCGGTCGAACACAAAACTACGAGACACGCAACCAACGCAACGAATTTTAAGAGACCGAGGATAGACAGAGAGAGGAGGCGTAGGTGCCGCGCCACCACGGCGCCCGTCTCCGTTGGCGAGCCACGGCACCGCAGCGGCGCCGAACGCCGAACGCGTGATATGTACAGTCGTCAGCAAGCTTAACACGAACGCTCCGACGCGTGACCTGGACTACTTTGACTGATGCCAGCCGCGATGCGCTTGGCGCTGTTGCCGAGATAATACCTCGGTATGCTTGGATAGTATGTCGGCATGTATGGATAACATATCTCGGCAACAGAACCCAAAGCTACGCGGCGCTAGCGTCAATGAAACTGTTTCAGGACACCCCGCTGAGCGTTCGTGTTAAGCTTGCTGACGACTGTACGGCGCACACGGCAGCGTCTTCATCACGGAAGCCAATCACGCACGCTTCACGAGAGTCACGTGATTCCTGCAGAAATATCAACTCACTCTCTCTGGCTCGACATTTGAAAAGGGGCCAAGTGGATAACCAGAGTCACGGTGCCGAGTGTAGTTCTGCAAATATGTAAATGAACTGCTCGTTACATTAAGAAAACCTCAGCGTCACCTAGCGTTATTGACGTCGATTACACTGTTCATCGGCACCACCGGCTCTTCAACTGGGCTTGATTTCATAGCCTCATGAGTTGCTAGGGCTACTTCATTAGTCGATGACATAACTGGAATTGACTCTGAGGTAAGTTAGCAGTTTTTAAGCTTTCTTCGCTCTACTACAGTCGCAAAGCTTTACTATCACGGATGTACAGTGCTAAAGGAAAGTCCAGGACACTCATTTTAAGTTTGTAGACAGAATGTCGTCGTGTTTCGTCAGGTCACTAATTTCCTCATTTCGGTTTAATACGTCCGACTGAATTGCTGTGAATGGGTATTGGTTTCGCGCCTTGTACACTTTTTCTTTCTTTTTGCATTTTTGCTTTCTTTACCAGCTGTCTTACCGAGCGCCTCTTTTGTAAAACGCAGTGCTAAGGTGCCGTACGTTACCACGCGCGCTTTCGTATTAATCTTGCGCTTTGTAGTGACTTTTCTGTTGCAACACACAAATACAGTTAAAACTCGATTTAACGAATTTGAGGGGAGCCGCGATTTATTTCGTTAAATCGAAAACTTCGTTAAACCGAAGACGGCATTTCGCGGTTACTTAATTCGGTACATTCCATTATATGGTGTAGCGGCATCCGGAAAGCTACCATGGCATCATATTTGCGTAGCGTAAAGGCGCGAAAAATGAAATAGCGCCCTTAGGAAACGACCGCCACCTCCAGCTTAAAATAAAGTTGCTTCTCTCAATGAAGTTGCTTCTCTCTCTGTTACCTCAACAATAAGGGCCACAGGTGACAACATATTTATTTCCCAGCAAAGAAGTCGGTGATCTTGGCTTGCTTGCGTTTTGTTAGCAATGGCCACGCAGTTTAAATTGGACAAAGGTGTTCCGCGATGTTGCCGTTTGCTCGCAATCAATAACTTTTGGGGCGTTATCTAAAAATAGACAAAGAATGATCAATTCTCTATCTCATTTTCCGAAAAAAAAAAAAGGTTTGTTAAATCGGGACGGATCTCGAAATTTGTTTCGTTATATCGAGTTAGTCAAAGTACGGGACCCTACGGGTGTCTGAGGGGGAATCGGGGTATCTTCGTTAAAGATCAAGAATATTCTACGAAGGCCGCGCTAGAAGGCATCCCGCGCCTACACGCACAGGCACCTAGGCATTCGTATGTGTTCTCGCAAGTGCGACTTGCTCGCGAGCTGCATGTTTCAGGTTTGTTAAGCTATAGTTTATGCGGCTCTTTTCTCTTTTTTTTTTCTTCTTGTGCTTCTTTCTCTCTGTCTCTCTCATCTTTCTACTCCCCTTTCCCTTTTCCCCCAGTGTAGGGTAGCCAACCGGACTGCTATCTGGTTAACCTCCCTGCCTTCTCCCTTTTGTATTCCTTCCTTCTCCACCATTTTCTTATATATATTTGGGAGAAATGAAAGTTCCTTTCATTGACTGATGGATTTATTCGTTTTAATTTTATGTAAGGAAATTAAGAAAAACATTCAATTGGCCCTGCTACAGATTTTTAGGTAACCGTAATATGACCTTACTATTGGACTCCCCTGCGTCACGATTTGTTTTCGGACACGGCGAGTTTAAGGAGAGTGACAAGTTATGCAAGAAAGGTGTACTTTCTTCCTCCTTTAGTCGGAACAAGCGACCCAGCCTGGCGAACCTAGGAGTAGTTAGAGCACGTTTTTTTCTCTCTCTCGTTGCATTGCGCAATAAACCAAGTTTGCAGGATATGTTCTGCTCTATTTACTCAATAGTTCCCAGCTTGTCAGCAATTAATGTAAGCTCGACTATAAATGTCCGCTGTTTTTCCACTTTATGTGGGCGCTGTATGTTGTAGTCGTTCTTTGAAATGCAATAATAACATTGCATGGTTAGCGCTGCGTGCATGGACAGCCAGCTGTGCCTCCTCATATATCCCCCCTGCAATTCTTTCGCAAAAGTGTTACGGGCGTAATTAACCGATGGTAAACACAGTACCAGTGAAAATCGTGACACTGTCATAAGTTCTCACAACACTGTCCAGGAACTATCTTGTGCGTGGCTGGTATCTTCACTATAAGCGAAGATTGGACAGCGCCTCGTTTATGCTCAAAAAATAATTTTTTGAAATGGGCCGGGCCGGGCCGGGTCGGGCCGGGCCCATACCTTTCGGGCCCGGGCCGGGTACGGGCCGTATTTAAAAACACCGGGCCGGGCTCGGGCGGGCCTGAGCATGGCGCTTTCGGGCCGGGCCGGGCCCGGGCCGGAAAAAGCCGGCCCGTGCAGTGCTCTATTCTGTGGGCGCGGCTGATAAGCAACGGCGCAGAGGGTTTTTTGTGGACATCCGACGTTTTACCTCTAGCGTTAAGAGCTTGGCTCTTAAAATGCGGCCTTGTTTCATTCACATGCAAGACAATAGGGCATCATATGGTAAATAACAACGGAAAAGTAGTAGCACGTGTATGGCAGCATCGCCTTTTAGGTGAAATTATCGGGCGTCACTTAACACGGGCACTACACTTTTATGTAAGCAAGGCTGCGGCTAACTACTATAAAACACGTTGTGAAAGTTCTGGGCGGAAACTGGCGGGTCCCCACAGTATGCCGTCAATTCTGACCATTTTAAAATGCCTTATTTTAAAAATTTGCAAGGTGCACTATTCCTGTGATCTGAAATACCTAAAAAACAAATCTGCATCCGCTTTAAATAATACAAGGCGAAGCTCTCAAGCACAAGCGACTTAGATTTTTTGGTGTCCTCGGGATCCTATCAGTGCACATGAAATATTCAATAACGTTTAGCACCACGCCTTCTTACAATGCGGCTACAGTCGGCACCATTCAAACCTGTTACCTTGTGCTGTGTAGCAAAACATCGTAGCCACTCACCCACTATTGTGATAAAAAAGAATGTTCAACACAATGACAGCAATTAACTTTTTAGGGTTGCTCATTAAGAGGTTGAAGGCAAAGGCGACTTAGATTTTCCTTCTCCATTAGGCATGTAACAGTACAAGCTTGCTCAATTAAAAATCGGATTAGGAGTCACCATTCAGCTGCCTTTGCTGTGAAATAGATGCTTGTTCAAGTGTACTCGGAGTAAAAAGCAAACATACTTCCTTTAGCGCTGTTATCTGTTGACGCAAGCATTATCTTTTGTATCAATGACCTCCTCCCAATTCAGATGAGCGCATGTTCTACGGCTATTGTTTAAAGTTATCCTTTGCTGAATGGAATAGAAAGGTCACAAACGTTCCTCTGGCTCGCAACTATAAAAATGCAGCGCACTTCCCGGACATCGTTAAGCTACCGTCGAGGTCTCAGGCTGAAGACAACACCAAGCCCACCGTTTTCGTCGCCAATTAGCTTGCGATATACCCCACAGGTGAGGTAAATCTTTATTGTCTACATTGCTACCTAGTGAATAAGTCGTACTTAGGTGCTTCTGTAGAGATAGAGCGTTGGAAAATTACTTCGTGTGCCCACGAAAAATCTTCTCCTGTTAAACGCCTGTAGTCACCGCGTTAGTGGCGTGCACTTATTAAACCGATATCATTGAAATCAATCTTGAATCTTACGTCGTTCTTGTATTAGAGAGTTTCTACATTGCTTACAATTACACCATCAGACCTAGAGGCTAGCCGGAGCAGTCAACTTATATGAATCAGAATGCATAGGGTTGTACAGGATATATATATATATATATATATATATATATATATATATATATATATATATATATATATATATATATATATATATATATATATATATATATATATATATATATATATATATATTACCTCATCTAGAAAAAATAAACAATTAAAAAGGGGGGAGGTAGTGTTTTACATTAATCGCGACACAATTCGTGCAAGAACTATGAATTCAAAAAAAAAAAAAAAAGACAATTCGACATGGGGCTTTTGTTCCATTTCAGTTTCGCATGATATTCTACGCGGCATAACATGATATTATTCTTTACAGATTGTTCGCTATGAAGTCCTATGCCATCTTGGCTCTTGTGCTGGGGCCATTTGTGCCGTAAGTATAAAAATTGTGTATTGCCGCATCTTCTTTGGTTACACGTGTTATCTCTGTTGCCTTTCACTTACTTGGAATGTTCATCAGGAGGCAGATGACAGGCAGGTTTGGAATATTCACCTTGTTTCTAGAAAACCTATTAATATTCTTGACGTGTCTATAGCGAGTTAACTCCAGAAGTGCTTCATCTGGCGTTCTATAACTGCTTTCCGTAGCTATGACACAAGTGTCTTGTCATTATTCGATGCTTTTGAATTTTGTATTAGCTGTCATGATCAGTTTTCTACACGGCGTGCCTGTCCCTACGTGGGACTGAGCCGTGTGCGCGACCCAGTCGCGTTCAGCAGGATCTAATAAAATTATTTTCAAATCAAGTTCAAGTTTGTTGAATGATATGGGTTCTTTGTACTGCTCTGTGTTGTTTCACGGCACCGATAAATAATCAAACCATAGAGTGTGATAAAAATACAGTGCGTTATTTTATGCATGTATTTTCTGTAGCCGAGCATTAGTTTTATGCTGATGCAACGTCGCTGCTGTGTTGAAGCATAAAACACGCGTCTGCAATAATAGCCACTCTGGCATATTATTTCTTTATTAATTATTCTTTCACCATCTTCCATGCATCTATTTGAATGTCAGTGTAATTTACATATGTGCTTCATTTTACTTTTTCTCATTTCGTGGAACAGAAATTCAAGCAGCCACGCTGATCAAGCCAGGAACGAGCACGGACGATGCGACGAAGCTACTCACCGAGAAGCTTTCGCATTCCATTTTGGAACACCGCGAGGAACTCCTCGAGGCTCTCAAGGGAATCGACAGCACAGGCGACGGAACCGACGAGCAGATCCTCCCAGCCCTGCTTGTGCCCTTAATTACAGCCATTGCCTGGTGGCGCTGTGTCCGGAGCTGTCGGAGCCGGTGTGGCGATAGCAGTTCAGAAGGGCTGAATGTATCTTCCATGGCATCATGTTCAGCACAATAAATTATTCGACACTTACAATCGAGAAGTGTTTTGTATATTTATGCCCATGATCGAAACTATCGCTTGCTTACATAAAACATTTTGGGACAGCCAATCACTCGTGATTTCCAGCGCAACGCAGAATTCGCAGTCATTAACGTGTTTCTGTACATCCATCAGACACGCAAATACAAACGTGTGAGCCTGTGTCAGAAGATTGCTAGTGGACGTGTTTCACTGCACAGCGATATACAGAATATGTTGTGGGCAGTCTTTCGCAGACGTAGCAGGCAGTCGTGATCCATAAACACCCAATGCAAACGCGACAGCTTTTTTATACGTTGCTTACGAGATGTTGGGCTACTACCGCTGGCTACTCCTTGACTCCTTATGCAAATGACATCTATGACGGAAAATTGCATACGATCGCAGCTAAATACGGCTCCTATAATATTCACTCAAGAGAAAAAGACACATCAGCACGAAGTCCCTTCATACAGCGACCGTAAAGGTCACACAAAAATGCAATCCAGGCACATAACACTACAGTTCATATGAAGTGCACCAACACGGTCTTCGAAATTTTAACAAATGACCATAAAAAATAAAATGTAGTCACATAAGAGCAAGAAAATTGGCGCAATGTCTGGTTATACGTCGACACGGAATATGTTTACACCCAAAGCGACTCTTAATGTGACATGGTCAAGGACACATCAAATGAGCTATGCCTAGGTGTAGTAAATGCTTAACGCATTAATATCCAACCATATGGCTGGCTTCTAGAAATTTATAAAGTTTTTAGTAATGCATAGATTGACCATTCAATTTGGATATTTAGAAGAATGAAGAGCCTTTCATGCAGTGCTAAAAATCGCGTTCTAACTGTTTTCATTGCTCGTCGTTTCGCGGGCATACTAATAGAATCGGCTCGCTCTAAGAAAAGATCGAGTAAAAAGGGTGTCTTTTTGTCCCACAACAATAATCGTCATCTACCTTGCGCTGCTTGCTTTGCATGATCGCCACGCGCCTGGCGATTTCAGGTCACGAACGGCATGCGTGCTATCAGCGTGACTTATCACTCTTTATAGGAAAGTAGCCAGCGCCGAGCTTTCAGGGAAGGAAGCGCAAACAAGCCAGATGGCGATTGTTCTTGTGGGATAAAAAAACACCCTTTTTTATTCGATCTTTTTTTTAGAATGCTGTTCATCCTTATCCATGTGGCCGCAAGTGCACTGTGGACTTTCGTCTGAGGAAATCTTGTGCAAAATGTTTTCTGTGCACATGGTTCCTAGGAGGCAATGTCCGTAGATGATTTGATATCATATACCGCCACTCCTTAAACTCTACCGCCGCTGCCGCACGACCTGCTCGTTTGTGAAACGCCCCAATCGAAAATAAAGTACAAAAACCATCCGCCGCGGAAAAAAAAACAGGTGATGCGCTCACCTTTATATGCTCCTCACCCACAGCTGGAGCGCACCAAAGGATTAATAAAAAAACATCGCTCATCCCTCCGTCGTATAGGAGTCGGTATAACACGATAGTAAAACGTGTCCTTACAGAAGTAGTTGAATGTTTTACTGCACATTGATATAAGAGGGCTTGCACAATGTCTATTGGTGTTTGGCAGCTATTGCCCCGTTTAACGTGGATGTACACCCGTTCACGCTTGGTGGTACATCTCCATCCCTGCAACTGGCGCCCATGATCGATGATTAAACAGACATTTGTGCTAACTGCAGTAGTTGGCGGTGAGCGCGATATCAGAGAAGGCGGTGTGACAGCCAGAATAGCGTCGCTCATTCGACGCAGAACGTGGGCTAAGGTGGCCATCCCGCGGCATGTTAAAGAGATACTGAAAACCACGGCCGGACTAAAGGAAAACGCAGCGCGCGCCGTGTCCTCTATGTAGCTACGATTTTTCTCGGGGCGAGCGTAAGCGGGGAACGCGGTGTTATAAAGCCACGAGAGGCAGGAGCGCGTCGTACAGCTATTTTAAATGCGAAGCATTTCTTAGCGAACATCGGCGACTTTGAGCGTATCTATCTATCTATCTATCTATCTATCTATCTATCTATCTATCTATCTATCTATCTATCTATCTATCTATCTATCTATCTATCTATCTATCTATCTATCTATCTATCTATCTATCTATCTATCTATCTAGCCGCCTACGACTTTGGGCTCTCCTGGCCATATCGTTCATGGGATTTATACCAAATTTGGTATGACATAACATGACTGTATGACTAACATGAATGACTGGCCATATCATGAAAATCATGACTAACTTGTCATGAAAAGTATGATTTACACGCTATGGCCATAGTGCTCCTGAAGCCGTTTCCTTAATTTGATATATCCAAAAAATTGGTACCATGCGACATTTCTGCATGACGAACATAAATGACAGGTGGTAATATGAAAATCATGACCTGCATGTCATGTACAACATGATTTACATGCCACGCTCATGGCGCGCTGACGGCCGTTTCGCTAGCTTGATACACACCAAATTTGGTATTGCGTGACGGGACTGTATGACGAACATAAATCCCAAGTGGTAATATGGAAATCATGACATGTCATGTGCAACATGACTTGCATGCTACGCTCATGTCACTCCCGTGGCGGTTTCGCTCGCTTGATATACACCAAATTTGGTATTGCGTCACGTGACTGTATGACGAACACAAATGCCAAGTGGTCATATGGAAATCATGACATGTCATGAATGACATGACTTGCATGCCACGCTCATGACACTCTCGTGGCCGTTTCGCCAGCTTGATATACACGAAAGTTTTAAGGCGAAGGCCTTTAATGTCTCATGCTCACGTCCGTCCGTCCGGTCGTCCGTCCGTCCCTCCAGCCGTGCCCTGGCACGGTGCCAAGTGGGCGCCGGGGCGCGCAAACGGACGCCGGTCGCGTTGGACTCTACAGCGCTCGCGCTTCGCTTGCGTAGCGTCGCTGGGTCCAGCGTCTCTAATCATGCAAGGAAGGAGACGCGCGCATCACGTTCCATTCTTACCGACCCCGTCTCACTGGGTACAGGCGTTCGAGGAGCACACTTTGGAATTGACAAAGTGTCCGTCAATTTAAACGCTGGAAAGCGGATGGCGTCTGCATGATGCGCAGAGCGCGAGAATACGAACGCATGCGAAACGGTGGTAGATTGGTCTCGTGTCTCGGTGCGATGCGAGGTAAGAAATTAAGCGAACATAAGTGGCAGGTGGTAACAAGAAAATCTTGGCATGCATGTCATCTACAACGCCATTTACATGCCACGCTCATGGTGCGCTTGCGTCCACTTCGCTAGCTTGATATACGCCAAAATTTGTATTGCGGGACGTGACTGTATGAAGAACACAAAGGACAGGTCCTAACGTGTAAATAATGACATGCATATTATGTACAGCATGATTTGCTCCTTGCTGGCTGCTTCGCATCATATCGATTCCCTCAGTGCGTGGGATCTGCCGGTTTTTTAATATGGATTAATGCTACACGTGAGCCCGAGGCTTGAGCTAAGGTCGCCACCTCGCGGTGTGATAAGGTGTCGACAAAATGGCACTTCTCCTATTGGAAACGCTTCGAATGAGACCGACGCATAGCAAAGACGCGTTGCCAGAAGTAATCGCGGAGGCTACGCTCATGATGACTTACTTCACTTTACCGCTCCCAGATGCCGACTCCCCCCCCCTCCCCTTCGACCAAGAGCACTGTGAGTGGACTGTGTGAGATATAAAAAGCCGGCAGATCCCACGCACTGTGGGAATCGATGTAATGCGAAGCAGCCAGGAAGGAGCAGATCATGCTTTACATAATTTGCATGTCATGTTTTACATGTTAGGACCTATCATTTATGTTCGCCATACAGTCACGTCGCGCAACACCAATTTTGGTGTATATCCAGCTAGCGAACTGGACGCAAGCGCACCATGAGCGTGGCATGTAAATGGCGTTGTAGATGACATGCATGCCAAGATTTTCATGTTACCACCTGCCACTTATGTTCATTATACAGTCATGTCACTGAATACCAAATATGGTGTATATCAAGCTAACGAAATGGCTGCGAGCGCGCCATGAGCGTGGAATGCAAGTCATGTCACTCATGACATGTCATGATTTCCATATTACCACTTGTCATTTATGTTCGTCATACAGTCATGTCACTCAATACCAAATTTGGTGTCCCTCAAGCTAACGAAACGGCCGCGAGCACGCCATGAGCGTGGCATGCAAGTCATGTTGCACATGACAAGTCATGATTTCCATATTACCAGTTGTCATTTATGTTCGTCATACAGTCATGTATCTCAATACCAAATTTGGTGTATATCAAGCTAACGAAACGGCCGCGAGCGCGTCATGAGCGTGGCAGGTAAATCATACTTTTCATGACAAGTTAGTCATGATTTTCATGATATGACCAGCCATTTATGTTCGTCATACGGTCATGTTATGCCATACCAAATTTGGTATAAATCCCATTAACGATACGGCCAGGAGAGCACAAAGTCGTAGGCGGCTAGATAGATAGATAGATAGATAGATAGATAGATAGATAGATAGATAGATAGATAGATAGATAGATAGATAGATAGATAGATAGATAGATAGATAGATAGATAGATAGATAGATAGATACGCTCAAACTCGCCGAAGTTCGCTAAGAAATGCTTCGCATTTAAAAGCGCGCCTGTAAAATTTCCGGCTTATGGGACCGTGGCGCTGTGGATAGCGTGCCCTGCATATGTTGTCGCGGACAGAGAGATCGTAAGTTATACTCCCGTTGACGGAACTTTTTTTCTTTGCCATCTGATCGTGTCCTTTTTTCGATGTCATTTCCGTGACGGAAATACTTCACTGAACTTTTGGTGGACTCTGGTATAAAACACTTTCGTGTTAATAGACAGTTATAGTTTAGCGTTAGCGTGACAGCGGGGGTTAAGAGAATAGCGTTACCGTGCCGCAAACGTTCGTTGCGGACAGCGCGTTTTACTTTAGCGGGATAGCGTTCACGGGACCAAGCTGGGACGATGGCGTCACCTGGCGGAGGGTGGATGCGTTAAAAAAAGAGTGAAAAAAAAAAAACAGAGAATGATCGCCTGTATCCCTGCGCACAGCAATATTACTTTTTCGTTACAAATATGAAACACGTACCACAAGCGCAAATTTTAATGTTGCAGCTAAGTTTACACCGATCTTCTAGTTAGGCCTCTAGGAACGTTCGAAATGGGAAGCGATCTCAAAACTAGGCTAAGTTATCCGTAATACTTGGTCGTCGAAGCTACCTGAAGGCAAGCGAAGCCATTTCGCACATTCGTTAGCTACAAAAGAAGTGGATCCGTCCCCACCAACGCTAAATTCATTTAAAGCGGGCGTCCAAAACCGACGCCATGTTTTACGCACACTACGTAAACCACGTAAACACGGTAACGCTATATCTGAAAAATAGCGTGCACGCTATGTACAATTCCTATTATGGACCTTGCTCGTTGTATATATACAACGAGCAAGGCCCGTAATAGGAATTGTACATTTCAGAAAAAATTCATGATTTTCGTGAAAAGTTAATTGCTCATCCGCCTTTCCGTGATCACGCGATGGTCCTCATCGCGTGATCAATTCTTCCAAATTATATTACTAGTTGTCTGCGCTTGTGCTTGCGCCAGTTTATTTCGCGCAGTTCTTCGTAGTCATGGTCCTCTCGTTGGGCCGTTGTAGACGCTGACGAACGCTGGAAAGAACATGGAAGACGCCATGCCGATTTCGCCCCAAAACAGGCGTTCCGGGGACGGCCGCTACGTATAAAAAACAGAACGCTTACGTTAGGAGGGAGCATTGCGTAATGAGGAAGAAATAAAAAAGAGAAAGAAAGAAACAAAGAGAAGAAGAAAAAAGAAAGAGAAAATGAAAGAAAGAAAGAAGGAAACAAAGAAAGACAGAAAGAAACAAAGAAAGAAAGAAAGAAAGAAAGAAAGAAAGAAAGAAAGAAAGAAAGAAAGAAAGAAAGAAAGAAAGAAAGAAAAAAGAGCGCTGTGTCCGGCACGCCCACGCCATGCGTCGCTTGCCTCCATTTCCTCGATAGGGGAGGGCGCCTGATTTTGCGTATCAGTGAACTTCTCTTGATTGAGAAGAATGCGTGTTCACAGGCTATTGTTTAAAGTGATTCTTTGCTGAGTCGCATAAAAGGGTCAGAAACCTTCCAGTGGCTCGCAACTATAAAACTCGATCACATTTCCCGAATATCACAAAGCTGCCGTCGAGCTCTCGGGAACGAAGACAAGGTCAAGCTCGCCGTTTTCGACGGGAATTAACTTGAGACATACTCACGGGTGAGGTAAAATTTTCCTGTTTATATTTTGACGATGTGACTATGTTGCACTAAATGCTGCTGTAGAGATCGAGACGGGAAAATTGCTTCTTGTACCACCGAAAAATTATCAGCGGTAAAGCGTTTTCTTGTCACTGTGCTGGTGGCGTACACTTATTAAACAGCATCATTCAAATCATTATTCGAATTTTAAGTCTTTTTTTGTATCACAGAGTTCCTACGTTGCTTAGAATTAGACCATAAAACGTATAGGGTAGCAAGAGCGACCAATTTATATGAATGAGAAGTCTTATTGCCGTACGCGAGGAAACACGACATGTTGCCTAATATGAGGAATAAACATTTAAAACGAAGGGGTGGAGGAGACCGAACAGTCTTTTACATTAATCACCACACTAACCGCTTACGAAGAATAGATTCCAGATCAACCCCTTTGACATGCGTTTCTTTTTCGCTTGATTTGCATCGTGGCATTACATGGCATTCTTTTCCAGAGATCATTCGCTATGAAGTCTTATGCCATCTTGACTCTCCTCATCCTGGGGCACTTGTGCCGTGAGTACCCACACTGTGTATTGCCTCACCTCTTTCGTTACGCATGTTACCTTTCAGTTACCTTTCATTTATGAATGTTCTACATCAGGAGGCGCAAAATTTCCCTTAGTTGCTAGGAAACCTATCAATATTTGTGATTTGCCTAATGGTCAACCTCAAGAAGCGCTTCCTCTCACATTCTATAAATATTTTCCGTTCCTAGGACGACAGTTTATTATTTTAAAACATCTTCTTATTATTATGGCTGTTTCGAGAAAAGAAGTTGCCACCTACTGTATAAGGTGACCTAAACCACGAGTGTTGAAGGTTGGGCGAGTTGATTTTTCGTACTTGAACTGGTCCAGCGCATAATGATATAGAAGAAACTGCCGAGCCGGCCAACACGAAAGGACAGAGAGCTTACTTCCAACTGGAAGTAAGTTGCAGGTGTATTGCCCTTGTGTCCTTTTGTGTTGGCCGGCTCGGTCGTTTCTGCTTTTCTCGTTATGCGCTGGACCACTTAAAATAGGCGACCTAATTGCTTTATGTTCGGCTTCATAATGAAGGCATGCGCTAGTGTGAAATAATCCTTCGTAGTAAGGCAATCATTGGCGTCAAATTCAATAACTTGCCATTATTCAATGGGCATAAGAATTAATTTAGCTTTCGGGATAAGTTTTGTACTTTCGTTCATTTGGCTTCAGAAGTTCAATTTTGTCGAAGTATGTTGGTTGCTTGTACTGATCTGCGCACGAGTCTGCGGGTCTACTTTGAAATATAGAAAAAAAATATCCACGTAGAATATCCTTTGGTAGTTATCTGAGTGTTGCGTAAGCGTACAGTTTTGTTGCAGGCAGTAACATTCCCTAGAACGTCATTTACGGGCGGCCTTAGCATGGCGTCTTTCGATCTCTTTCTATAACGGGCGTCTGGAACCGCCCCACAGAGGGTGCATCCCGCGGCCAGCGAAATGCTACTTTGGCATCAAATTTCCACGATTTCACAATTTTAATAATGTGACACAATCCTCCACTTCGGCTTTAGATCTTGTGCTGGATGGGGCTTTTATTCGACTATCAAGAAAGTCAACTATAAGCCCTAATCGTTTTTTAGGTCTTTTTCTTTCGCAGCGTGCGTCACACGCATCCATATCGTTCCCACACAAGTCTTCAAGCGCATGTGTTAGGCACAGCGGTTAATAGACTCCCCTTAAGGATGACCTGGGTTCTAAACCTGGAGCCACCAAAATGGCACATTTTGTTTTACAGATTTTTTAGAGCAACGACTGTCCCACGTGACAGTTGGACGAATGGACAATTTTTTCCGCTGACTCGGCTTTGAAATATGTTCGCATTTAAAATTCGAAAATATGTATCCCGCCGTTGTGTCTACCTTAATTGTTTCGTGCAGGGTGCGTTACGCACATTTGACTATTGAAACGCGTGAGGAATATGCCATTGCAAATCATGCACGCAGCTCCCTGTCAAAGGCAATTAATAAGAACGGTTATTTGGGCAGTTGGTTAAAGTGCACATCGAAAGGGTTTGCAGCGAAAGCATGGAAGTGCTGAAGGAAAGGCGTTACAGCGAGAAATGCAAGGCAAAGAGGGACGACGGGAGCGTTGTGTCGTCCCTCTTTGCCGAAGGATTGAAAGGCGGGCTAGTTGGTATAGATCAATGTTGTACGGAACGGCGTTCCATGGAACGACGTTCCAGGAACTAGTTCCTTTTGGCACAAACGGAGGAACGCCACCGTTCCATTCAGGATCGGTGGAACTGTAACGGTAACTCGTTACTTTTGAGCAGGAACGGTAGAGGGAACGGCGTTCCATCTGTAAACGTTCCACGGCATTCAACAGGCGGACGCACGCACAGCACACCATGCAGAACAGGGCGGATGGTCGACCGTGTGGTGCGAAATGTAGAGCTCGCCCATGACGTGACTACGATGCATCCTGGTTTTTACTTCAAGGCACACGCCGGGGGGCGCAGGAAAGCGAAAGACTCCGAGACTGACCACGCGCGGGAGGAACAGTTGATTTTTTACAGCAGAGATGTTATGCTCGAGGTTTCCATGTGTCGTAAAAAAGAAAATTATCATAATCTTAAACCGGCACGCAATCTCTTCGTCATCGCCATCCTCTTCCGCTTCTCTCCCAGAACACGGGTGATGATTTGTCCGGCGTGGGATGCAATAACTCTGATGGGGCGAGAGAACGAGTACAGAGACAGCGAAAGGAAGGGATATAGAGAAAAAGACAAATTCTTGGCTACAAAATGTTTTCGGCGAGGTGAGATTGGACACCGCCTATCCACGGTTTGAAGGCGAGCGTCGTAACCACTCGGCTATCTAGTTTCTTTAATCTTTCATGGTATTTATTCAACATAGGCATGGCACTTTGAAGCAATTCAATACAGACAGAGAACTCATATGTTCATTTTGCTCGTATGGCGACCCAACGACGAACAGATAGTACTGAAGAATTCGCATTCATCTCTAGAACGAATACATCAAACTCCCATTTCCCATTATACACTCGAAGGGTGGTAAGGATGAGCACCTCACCAATGCAATATACCATTCTTGCTGACCTTCCATTTGCTCGTATACATCTCTCAACGGGAGTGACCCTATACTAATGAAGTAGAATGTTGAGGAAATTGTTGGCTATGCGTTTTTTTCTGGAACAAGCGCGCACGCTAGAAGTCTATGGCATATCCTTGTATAGTACAGTATATCAAGGCGTGGGGAAGAGAAGTGATGGTGAGGAGGAGGGAAATAAGGAGGGGAAAATTAGTATAGAGAGACAGAGAAAAAAGAAAACGAAAAAAGATAGAAGGCGAGCGAACGTACCCAGAGAGACAGGGAGAGAGAGATAGCGAGAAAAAATATAAAGACAGAGAAAGAGAAAAATATAGAGGATGAAAGTCAAGAAAGAAAGCAAAATATAGAAAGGCAGATGACGAAATATACAGAAATATGTTCGCTGACTGGGAACCGGGGACTTTTAGTAGGCGAAAGTGTGTATCCTGATCATTATTTTCTGCTCACACTGAAATATATAATCAGCACTCATTAAACGCCTAATTATTGTCCCTTTCGATGCGATTTCCTAGGCAAAAAAATTCAATTATATTGGCGCATTAGTGGAGATTTCTATTTGAATATGTGAAGTGCAGAATCCTGACTGCGCCTTTGAAGACCGACGTTGAAAAGTGCCACATGTGTTGGACTTGAAATAGACGAGCACGAAAGATGCACTTACATGTTTGTAGTAAGGCCGATGGTCTCGAAAAAATTTGTCTAGGAGCGTTTATTTAGATTTCTTTACCTATCTATAACCTGCTGTCTGGAATGTTAAATTCGTTTGATATATGTAGCTCAATGGAAGCTTTAAATTGCTCACTTTATATCGCCTCAGGATTATTCGACACTATATATTTATTAAAAACTCAGATGTAACGTTAATGTAACGGCACGTTCCAATTTTGGAAATGTAACTGTAACGAGTTCCTTTTTTATTTGAGGAACTTGTAACGGGAACTCGTTCCGATATTGGGAAGGAACGAGGAACGAGCTTTCGTTCCTGTTTTAGAGGAACGTGTACAACACTGGTATAGATTCATAGTGAAATATTGACAGCGCAAACTGCCAATATTTCACTATGAAATTCCTTCCATTTCTCGCTGTTACGTCTTTCCCTCAGCACATGCGTGCCTGCGTTGCAAATCCTTTCAATAGGCAATTAATGAGGCAATCACGTACGATGAAAGTGCATTGAACTATTTTACGCCAATATTCTGTGTCACCGAGGATTCACGCGATCGATACAACGTCTTAACTGTATTGACGCATAAAACGGGTGTCTGTAATGATAGCCATTTGCCATAATATTTCCTTAGGAATTATTGTTTCACCATCCTCCATGCTTTCATTTGTGATTTCAGTGTAATTCACATGTGTTTCATTCCTCATTCTCTTGCTTCGTGGAACAGAAGTTCAAGCAGCCACGCTGATCAAGCCAGCAACGAGCACGGACGATGCAACGAAGCTGCTCACCGAGAAGCTTTCGCATTCCATCATGGAACACCGCGAGGAACTTCTCGAGGCTCTCAAGGCAATCGACAGCACAGGCGACGGAACCGACGAGCAGATCCTCCCAGCCCTGCTTGTGCCCTTAATCACAGCCATTGCCGGTGGCGCTGTGTCCGGAGCTGTCGGAGCCGGTGTGGCGATAGCAGTTCAGAAGGGCTGAATGCATCTTCCATGACATCATTTCAAGCTCAATAAATTATTCCACATTTACAATTGGGAAGTGTCCTGTATACTTACCAATGAACCAAACTCGCGTGCATACATAAAACATTCTGCTACAGTCAACGATACGTGATTTCCAGCGGAACGCAGCATTTGCAGTCAAAAGGATATTTTTACTGCACTCACCGGACAAACAGTTTTGTTTCTTTTTCACACAGGGAGACAAGCAGATTTGTCTCCCTGTGTGAAAAGAATGCGAGTGGAGAAATTTCATTGGACAGTGGTAGCATATGTTATGGAACGTTCTATCGCGCCGCGACGGTTGTACATTGGTTACGGTGCTCGGCTGCTGAACCCAAGGTCGCGGGTTCGAGCCCGGCTGCGGTGGTCCCATGTCGGTGGACGCTATAGGCCTGTGTACTGAGATTTAGGTGCACGCTAAAGAACCCCAGGTGGATGAAATTTTCCGGAGGCCTCCTCTACGAAGTGCCTCACAATCATAGCGTGGTTTTTGGCGCGTAAAACCCCACATGTTATTACCAACGTTCTATCGCCAAATTAGCCAGGCAGTCGTTTTCCATAAATTTCCAATGGAAGTGCCACAGTTTCTTTTTTATTATATGTTGTTTAGGAAATGTTCACGCTTTTATTTAGCGCCAGGCACTCCTTTTCAGATATAATAAGATTAGTGGGAATGACATTTATGCATGCGAAAAAGTTACGTAAAATCGTTCCTAAATACATCTATAATTCAGTCATGTTGAAAAAAAAAACATCAGCACGAAGTCCATTCACATATCGACACTGAAAAAGGCACAAAATACAATCCGCGCACGTAACTCTAGCGTTAAAATAAAATGCACACACACTGACAGCAATATTTCAACAAATAACCCTTCATATGAACTCCACTCATGTAAGAGAAATAAAAACGGGCACAATAACCGGTTACGCGGGCGTGGAATAATAAGCTCATTTAAACAGCGACGCTTAATGTGACATGTTCAATGTATATCCACATTAAATGAACTGTCAATATATTTGTGTAGCAAATTCGTAGCTGAATAATTTCCTTAAATATCTCGCTTTTAGAAATTTTTTAAATGCCAGTAGTGACCGTATCTTTTAGTGCATATGCCGGCCATGAACCTCGCATTTTCGTGCGACCGAAGGGCCTTCGATGCATTGCGCAAAATCGCTTAATAATTGTTGTCTTTGTTGGTCGTATCCTGGAGATTTTAATAAACGTGTTTCTACACCCTAATACACGTGCCGCAAGTGCTTTGTGGGCTTTCCACCCGTGAAATCTTGTGCATGAGATCACTTTGTACGCGGTACGAAGCCGGCGGTATGGTCCTCTGATAATTTCAAAGTACCGCCGCTCCTTGAGCTCTGTCGCGTCACCTCCTCTCCCCTTTGGTCCTGGGCTTTGGGGAGACAGGAGACTTGTCACCTAGCCGCCTCCCAGAGATTACTATTTTCATTCAGTTAGAAAGGATGTTCATTGCCAGCTTGTGTGCTCTGTTCTATAGTTGTTTGTGGCCTGCAGGTTCCTCAACGCAGCGTCTTCACTGGTCATAGACGTTGTCGAAGTCTCCTTTAACGTCAGAGCTATACCAGCACTGTGATGGAAGTGAGGCTGTCGATGACGCAATCTTTGGTTTAATTTTACACGCAAAAACATACAGGACGCTTGAGCTTCGCCTTCGAGAGTAGAACGCGATAGCGTAATGGGGCCCCGTGCGCATCGCGTTCTCAATGGCTAGCGTCGCTTCGGTTCTCGGTGCATGCCTCAAGCATGCAGCAAGGAAGCGAACGGCTATGCGCGTACCATTGGCCGTTTCAAACTATCATAAATTGCCTACTACAAGTACCGTTGTTAAGTGCCCTCTACGCAATAATTCTTACTTTTGCGAATCAGCGAAGGGCCCACTACGCGCCCGTATAAGGCAACACACGAATCTACGCATCTGCTCAATTTGTTGATGTTTTTGCAGCTGATGATGATTAAATGTGTGTGTGTGCTTCGTAAGGGGTGGGCCTTTGAAACACCCACTCGTGCAATTCACGTGTCTCGACGCGTGGCGCGATTCTACGCTTCTGCCACGCAATATCGCACGCGTTAAGGAGAATCCTTCCATTACATGACATTCATATACTGCTTTTGCCGAAGCATTTTCGAGGAGTAGCGTAGCTCTGCCTTAGAACACCTGCTTGCCATGCAGATGGCCTGAGTTCGAATCTCACTCGAGCCATAGTTTTTCCTTATTTATTTTATTTGCATCGTTCTTGATTTTTCGGTTACGTGCGAAATGATTATTTTTCGCTCATAATTAACGACGCCGACACTGGAATTTTCGCGGAATGAGCTCTTTAACGCTGTCGCATTAATATCCTAAGCCTATCTAGATGTACCGCATCTTCTTTGGAAAGAAAAAAATTACACCATCTCCCGCTAAAGGGAACCATGTGTAGATGTGAAGCAGCGGGCGTTAACGCTTACACTGGCGGCGGCGTTGACGCTGGCGCTCATCGCAGCGTTGCGCAGGAGAGAAAACTGGGGAGGCGCAAAGCAGGCAGTGATGGAGCAGTGTTTCCTACTGGAACATGCCAATCGCTGCTAATGGGCAATGAGAGACAGAAGACTCCGACTGGACACAGAGACCCGCACTCCGCTTTTAGTTAAAGGAGCACTGACATCAAATTTCAAAGTCGAGATGTGTCCTTCATTCGATTGCTGGGTATGCATAGGTCGTCTTGGCCAACTTTGAATGCCGTCCGTCGCGTGGAAGTTATTTTATTTCGAGGGCAAACCAGGCAAACAGCGTATGAACGCTCAACGGAAAACTGGATGCCCTGCGACATAGACACTAGTGCAACGTGTGAGGTGTGATAGAACACGTGATAGAATCACACTTATGACGTACGCTAGTGATACGCTAGTAACAATGACGTCGACGGTCTGAGTGTGTTTATTGTGGCGCCGACGCCCGGCGTGGTCTCAGTAGTGGCTCTTCTTGCTGTGTTGATCTGTGCGTGCGGTACATCGTGTCGCATCGACTGATTTGTCGTGCGCGAGTGCGATCATTCGGAGCGACACAGTACGTGCCAGGATGTCGGGGAGCCGCTGCGTAGTGCGAACCTGCCCGTCGAGGCGCGGAAAAAGCGGAAAGTGCGTGTCCTTTCATGCATTTCCGAGCCTCGAACCTCAACGCAGCCAGTGGGTTGACTTCGTTCGGCGCGCCGTTGGACCGAGGGACTGGACGCCTGTGAACAGCAGCCGCATTTGCTCGCTTCACTTTGACGCGGGCTGCTACACGATGAATCCTGTGTTGGCGAAGCAGTTCGGTCTCTCGTTTGATACGAGGCCCAGTCTCCAGGCCGGGGCTATTCCCACCGTATACGTGTGCCCTACTGCAGCTGAAAGCAGTGATTCACTCGCCAAACGTCCGCGAAATGAGGTGCGTAGATGGTGTTCCTGTGCTCCGGCAGTACGGCCGAGGTTGATAAATACATTGCTTCTAACGCAGGATCGCGAGCCTGCCGCTCCTAGCAGACGAAATGTCAGCGATGTCAGCTGGACGTGACGTCACCTTTTTTTGTGGCAGCGGGATCAGCTGGGGAGCGGCCCCGACGTGGCCGCGAGGTAGCGCTACCAGCACTACAATTTGGCGGGTTTTCCTCCCGTTTTGAATCGCGTTCGATACCGGATATATTTATCAACATTACTGGTACTTATTCGTCCCTCCGCTGCATTTTGAGTCGAGAATCGTTACTTGGGGGGTCGATAGCTACTCGCGGATGCAAAAAAATCCACATGCGTAAATTTGATGTCAGGACTCCTTTAACGCGCACGCTGCGAATTTTTATTGTTCAACAACGAACAGGAGAAATCTCTCACCGGCACCACCTTGGAGGTCAAGATCCATTGCCATATATACGGGGTGGCCAGTGAACGGTTGTGCAGCGCGAGCAGTCGGTTTTTTCAACCAAGAAACTCGCTAGCAGACGCTGCCTGCGTCGGCGTCGCGAGGCGAGAGAGGGGGGGGAGCGTAGGAGAGGAGAGAGAGGGGGGTGACACGCATGCGCAGTGGGAGTGCGAACGCCGTGGGCAGGGATGCGTAGAGGAGAGAGGGGGGGAGCGTAGGAGAGGAGAGAGAGGGGGGGACGCGCATGCGCAGTGGGAGTGTAGACGCCGCGGGCAGGGATGCCTAGAGGAGAGAGGGGGGAGTGTAAGAGGGGAGAGAGGAAGGGAGGCGCATGCGCAGTGAGGGTGTGGCTGCCGCGGGGAGGGATGCCTAGAGTAGAGAGAGGGGGGAGAGGAGGTTTTTTATTTTTATTTTTTTTAAAGGGTTTGCGCATGCGCAGTAAGGGTGGGCACGCGGCACACCACCACCGGATTAAGCTTCGCCATAAGATGCTTCACATCTAAAATAGCTAGTACAGAGCACCCTGCAGACAACTCACTGCTCCCCTGAGTGGCATCGGTTTCTAAGCAGGACGTGTACGTGCCTACCATTCTGACCCAATACATAGTTCGTTGTTGTGTGCCGCGACTTCCGGAATAATTCATATTCCATATCATGCGGGAGATAAGTTGGTAGTAAGCATTTCAATTCCCATTATATCAGCGGCCGACGTGCGATAACATATTTGGGTCAACTTTATCGGTGTCCATGCTCACTTAGCGTTGTAAGCCGTTTTGAAAATCTGCAGCCATATTGTGGGCCCCGTTTGTATTTCCGTATTGTTCAAGGCTAAGTGTGATCCGCATGTGCATCCCACCAAACGGTGCCAATTGTGAAGCTCACGAACCAAATACAGCCTGCAAATAAGACGTTTCGGCACGATCGGTTCATTCAGAGAGAACTGATGACGCATTCGAGCTGCCCGGACAGCAAGTTCCGCAAGTATCAACGTTCGATGGACGATAAGAACCACGATGCGCACGTGTTGCAGTGTATTGTGGCCTGGCGATGCACTGACGGTGGAGAGACGCTACCAAGGACAGACTACAAAGAATATAGAACACAGTTTTAGCGAACGAGCGCGAACTTCAACCGGTTTTATGAGTGATGCGTAGTGGATATAGATAAAAATACAAAAAAAAAAAAGCACGTGGGAAGAGATAGTGCGCTTGACCCCGCCAGGGCGACGTTCATCGTGTAATCGATTTAAGCAGGAGATAGTTTTATTGATGGCTCACTGACGCATGTTTCGGCGCCCAGAGATGCCATGACAGCAGTTTCGTAAACTATTCTCTCCCTGACGTCTTTCATCCGCTTCATAATGGTTGTTTTTTCGAATTGGGGTACCACGCGCGGTCCATTTGCCCCTAGTTTGGGCGCGGTATTTAAAAGCTCTTTAACATGAACAGGGATGGCGACCTTAGCCCAAGTTTGCTTTCAAACAGCGGCGCTCTTCTGGCTGTCTCACAGCTTTTTCAGATTGTGCTCTCACCTTTAACTACTAGAGCTACCAGGGGGGTTTGTTTAGTCATTGATCATGGACGTTAGTCGCCGGGATAAAGATGTAGTTCCACCAAGCGTCAACATGGGTGCATACACGTTAAACAGTGCTATAGCTGCCAGACGCCTAGACAACTCTTTTACGCTAATGTACAGTAAACATTGAACTACTTCCGCAAGGAGACGTTTTACTTTTGTGTTATACCGATTCCTATAACGCAGTGATCAACCATGTCTTTTTCTTGTTAGTCGATGTTTAAGGGAGCAGGGAACACGAGCCGTGGCTTCGCGTGCCACTGCCAGTCGCCGTCCTCATTTTTTTCTCTTGAGATCGCGCGCTCTCTGATCTTGTTCGCCGTTCAAAGGAGGGCGTTACAGCAGCATCGTGTGGAGTCACAATTTGTGACGTCAAGATGAGGTCACAAATTTTGCGATCTGTGAGATCATCATGACTTCACATGATGACGTGGTCACGGGATCGTGATTTTTTGCATCACTTGTCCCTGGCGCCGAGGGACAGTCGCAACCGACGGTCAAATTTCCCGTTCGATGAGGCTTAAAAATGATCCACATTTAATATCCACATTTACCTCTATAAAGAACTCTTTTTTGCTCACACAAGATCTTTTCTGACAGCGAATCACTCGCGATTCGCTGTGGAAGGCGCAATTTGCAGTCACAATATATATTTAGTCATAGTCAAGTGTTCGATGAAATATCGTCAGGCGAGAGCACATTGCAGAAAAAAGAAAACTGGGGTGGAGTGAAGCTTGTGGGGGAAGCTGCACTAACGTGAAACATGGGGAGGGAGGGATGAAACATGCAGTGTTCTTCTTCTCCGTCCCTGCTTGCCCGGTTGCAATTCCCTACGGCATGAAGGGAAGGCTGTTTCAGCTTTACTAAAGTCGTAGGCAATTTATTGGGCTAACGGTTGCCTTCTTCATTTTTAGTGGACTGGTATTGGTATTGGTATTTGCCCAATTTTTGTTGCGCATACCCGTTTTTACGATGTACCGTGACTACATGACACATCCTGACGATAGGAGACGCCGACAAGCCGAGGCCCTACGGTGTTTCGCACCTAGAAGAACTGAGCACTCGCCAAAATCGGGAGCAAAAGTAAACTATTTATTCGACCTTTCGGAACCCGTACGGGTTTCTAGTTCACGATAAAGCGAATGTACACAAAGCCGCGCTTATGTTTAATGTCGTCCGCCTCGGTGGAACAGTGGCTACGGTGCTCGGCTGCTGACCCGAAGGTCGCGGGTTCGATCCCGGCCGCGGCGGTCGCATTTCGATGGAGGCGAAATGGTAGAGGCCCGTGTACTGTGCGATGTCAGTGCACGTTAAAGAACACCAGATGGTCAAAATATCCGGAGCCCTCCACTACGGCGTCTCTCATAATCATATCGTGGTTTTGGGACGTAAAACCCCAGATATTATTATTATGTTTAATGTCCTATGTCCTTTCGTCCTCAGAGACGAGGACGGCTTTTGTGCACCCTTGCAATTTTTTTAACAATATCACGCGAGCGCTGAGCGCGGGATATGGTTGCTTTTATATTCTCGTGAAGTAACGGGATCTGCCGACGATGCGCACGCGCACAAAACACCCTGAACTGCGAGCCCCGTCTACTAAAAAATAATAAAAATAAAAAACAGCGGATAACGCAAGAGAAAGTGAATCTGCCTGGGACTGTCTAGGACACTTGCACTTGCCGGCGCATACCACGGATGCGTATAATATTGATAATTTCTCCGACGTGCTGCATTGTAGGGCGCTGTTTACTTAAAGATTACTTAAATATCTGTTGTAGGAAACAGCCTATCAGACGGCGTTCGCATAGAAGTTCAGGGTGTTTTGTGCGCCGCGCATCGTCGGGAGATCTCGTTGCTCTACGTGAATATTGTTGAAAAATTGCAAGGGTGTATATTCATTTCATCGTGAACAAGAAACCCGTAGGGGTTAGGGAAGGTCGATTAAATAGTTTACTTTTTGCTCCTGATTTTGGCGAGTTCTCATGTTTTTTTTTTTTTGCTACAAAAAAGGTATACATATTTCTACTACTTCCATCGGATACACACGTGCAAATGTGTGCCGGTCAGTAAAAAAAAAATAAAAAAAATATCGCACTCCGTTTGGCGGACACTGATGAAATAGCGAAGCTGGTACGTGCAGCGGGGTGGTTCATATCTGCAGTGGGATTTACCCATTTTGCGTAGGTAAGTCCCACTACCATCTGTGCACGTGGCGACTGGCGACGTGGCGTCATGAATATCACTCTATGTAACCCTCATTTGTAAACCCACCCCTTATGTAATAGCCCCTAACCGAGGTCTTTAAAGGGAACTCCGGTGCATTTTCGACCATACTGAGATAAACCCGTTTTCATATAGTATTAACAGTCCTGCAACAGCTAGGGGGGTTCATTTTGCCCACACTCTCGTCAATAATTTTAAATAAGCAATGAGCGATGAGTCAAAACAGAAACCGAAACAGGTGGCTGCTCCATGCTCCATGCTGGGTATGCGATGACGTCACGAAATCCGCTACACAACTGTGCTAGCGTCAGCGTCGCCTCGACGAAAAAAGCGCGCGCCGCGCGCTGCGTCCATCTACTGGGTGAGAAAGGAGTAGACAGATGCGTCACGTGCAGGGTGAAGGCATGATTCCGGAATTGGCTACTAAATTCTAAAATTCGTTTCCCGAAAACTAAATGACTTACGGCTGTATAATTTGGCACATATCATCAGGGCAGCGAAGAGAAGATATGTTAAAAGTTTTATTTAAATCGGTGAATATCGAAAAATCGCCGGAGTTCCCCTTTAAGGCAATAAAGTGAAGTGAAGAAGCGAAGATCTACGACGGTCCCTGGACATGAAAAGCTGGAACAAGAACAGGTTCGCTGTTAAAAATAGAAAAGAAAGAACAAGTTGACACTTTTCGCTGGACATTGTGCAATTGTCGATCGCCGACGTAGAACGTGGTCGCCCTCTATAAAACCCCTAGAAAGGCTGCCCAATTGTTCACAAGAAATGGTCACTGGGAACAACCTCTCTTTTTAACCGCTCTTGAACACTGTCACTGGGATTCGAACTAACACCACGGTGCAAATGACTGCGTTGGGACAGAAATAAACTGACTTAGCGAAAGCTCTTCCCCTAGGAGCTTTCTTGCGTTTTTCAAATATATGCACATCGTCTTGCTCGGGAATTGCGTGGGGTCATTGTGTATCATTTCTAAATTTTTCTCGTACGCTTTGTCGAGTTCTTTGACTATCGCCCTACTCAATGACTGCTCAAAACATTCCGAGCATTTATCTATGCGGATAATACCGCGTATCTGCGCGTGTGTGGTGGCAAGCCTTAATGCGAGCTAGGATTCAAAAGGCATCTATGCGGACAGCGTAGTAGTTGTAAAATCAATGTTTGGAGCCGTATCCAGAAAAAAAATGGGGGGGGGGGGGAGAAGTTTACACTAGCCGTGCAAAGCTTTAGAAACAGCGAAGCTGGTTGATCTGAGGGGCTTAACGTGTCCTTCTAGGCTGATGCTCGGTCTTTCCTTGGCGTAGACAAAGCAGAGTCGAACCACAGCCTGTCACAGACGATGCAAAAATGCCCAAACTCAAGCGCCAGAACTAACGTGCAAAGCTGGCCGTGGCACCCCCGGAAGAAGCGCGGGTCTTTTGTCGCTTGTATTCTTCTCACGCGGCGGGCAAACTCGGCGCGGCGGCTGCGCGGACTGTCTCCGACGGTGGGCGCGGCTGATTAACAACCGCACGGAGGGTTCTTTGCGTTTTACCGCTGGCTTTAAGAGCTTGGCTCTTAAAATGTGGCCTTGTTTCATTCACACGCTAGACAATAGGGCATCACATGGTAAATAACAACGGAAAAACAATAGCACGTCTATTAAATTATCAGGCGTCACTTAACACGGCCACTACACATTTATGTAATCAAGGCTGCGGCTAACCACTATAGGCTATGCGCAAAGCGCTGACGACGCCATCTGCCGCCACGGCTCAGAAGCGTTTGCGGGTCCGGGCGAGCAGTTTTCCCGCGAGTGTGTACACGAGTGCACGGATGGATGTGTTTTAATCGTGATTTAACGCCTCTGTAGGGCTTCAGCGATGCCGAAAAATGACTGCTGCGTTGTCGGCTGCTCAAACACATACGAAAAATCGCCAGGAACGCACTTCTACAGGTTTCCGGTGCTATTTCATGAGTGGGAGCGACGGCGGCGGTTGATTGCGGCTGTCCGAAAAAGGTACGCAATCGCGCTTTGTTTACGGCAGTGTTAGAATGGTTACCGTGTTTTTATTTCTCCATTTATGTCGCTACGTCTTCAGCGAACGCTACTACGTCTACCCTTGGTCGCCTCGACTGCATTGTAGACGCTACAATACACATGAGGTTGTTATTACTGATAAGACGCGATGCCTAGGCTCTCTTGAAAAACGAATGGCACGAAGCGCAATGCCAGAGAATGTGGGGCAGGTGACGGCTCCTTTAGAAAAGCGCCGTGAAATCACACGTGTGCTGCATGAAATCGGCTGCATTCTACCTATTGATGGCACTGGAATGCGCGATCACCGGTGCAGAATGTTCGCTGTGCGCTCAACTCAACTATATGCATATTGGCTGTAAAACATGACACCTGTGCGCATTGAAGGCTTTTGACAGGACATTCAACCTATTCAACCTCCTTTTGAATGCCTCGTAACCTGACTTCATGCTAATAGGAAACCCTTGATGTATCCCACTAATGCTCATTCGCTTTACAGAAGCTGTGTTATGAGTGGGGCCATAGGCGTGCGCACGGGAAGGGGGGGGGGGGGGCTTTCCTATTCGCCTAAGAGGGGGGGGGGGGGGCGCAACATCTGCCCCATGCATTGACTTACTGGGGCCTGGGGGCGCTGCGATGATCCTTTGCCCCCCCCTCCCCCTTGATGGGGAACCCTGCGCACGCCTGAGTGGAGCCGATTATGAAACTGGCGTGTTTTCTTTTCTTTATTCTTGCTGGTGGTGGTAACTACTGGTTGCTATGTTTTCTTTAGCATGCACTCTAAGCCGCAAAGGACGGAAATGGGAGTAACTGCTGCATTTCGTCCCCGCGACGAACAGTTAGTCCGCGGGGGGGATCAACTGCAAGACGAGGGTGCCGTGTGCAAAGTGAGGGAGGAACTGTTAGGCCAGCGGGAGCAACGTTTACTCCCATGGAACTTCCCCGCGCAACGGCGGCCTCGAACGAATGGTCAGCGTGCGCGTAAGGAAATAGTCCGCTAAAGAAATCAACTGTTAACAGTTTGTTTTAGTGTACCGGCCATGACAACTACGGCAACTGCGGCAGGAGTAAGGGAATATCGTTTATATGGCATAATAATAAGCAAACGCAAGAAAGCTCCCCCCACACAAAAAAAAAATGTGCACGCGCCCAAGCTGTATCCATGCGCGGCGTGGTGTTCTCGCGGCAAGCTAACCCTCGATGGTGCAGCGGTGTGTTGTGGATGTGTTCTCGTTTCGTGGTTGTGATTGCTGGCACTTGTGGTGCACTGAATGTTCTTCGCGCTGTGGTAAACGTGGTCCGCTACTGGAATGAAGTGCTACGCCATCGAAATGCTGCGCGCCTACTGGATATCGCCTAAAAGGTGAGTGTAAACAAGGCTGCATCACTCGGCGGGATTTTAGCTGTGTGCTGTTGATATGTAACGCTGACCGCTCATTTAACATTCACGTTCTTCGCGAATTAAACACTCATAGTTGATGACGTGAGTCATGTTCCGCCTGCTATAGAACTACAAACATGGTGGCTGGGCCATCGAAACATGGTAACCTCGGAGAAGGACATTAGCTGCAGCAAGTACAGCTGTTCAAGTTTTTTTTCAGCGCTGCACAAATAAGCGTTGTTTATCAGAAGTTTTCGTGTCATTCTGAGAGAACATTCACGTAAACTCCGCTCAATGTCTTCTATTGCAAGGTAAACAAGTCATTTGGGAAGATTGGCTGATAAAATTGCATGTCTAGCTAAAGGATTAGACAAGTGCGGTGAGTTGGGCGGGTTGGTAAAGATGCATAACTACGGACGTTCGTGTTGCGCGCTTGTGTTGTCTGCGTCTCTTTTTTGTGCCTCCGTGTTTTTTTTTTTTTGTGCTGAACGTCCGTAGTAAAGGATTAGCACTACTAACACAGGCAGTCGGCGACCGCATCGGCGACATTGCTCATTTGTAGCGACGCTAAGAATCATATAGTTTTTCTCTCTCTCAAATGAAGCGCAATCTTTATTGATAAATAAGTGGGCCCACAAGCGTGTCCTTGTGAAAGCTTGAAACGTTAAAATCCAAAACGGGTTTCTTGAGCTTCACAACACATTTTGAACTTTTCGATTGCATTATGACAGGTTCAGTGAAAGAGCAGTTTTCGTCTAATTTTTAGGCATGCGGCATTTCTAACAGACGCCGTGTGATGCAGCTACAAGTGCACGCACACTTCTGCCGGAAATAATGAATGATTCTGCATTTACTTTTTCAGGGAATCGATGAATGAGAGCGTTGCGCCTCCCGAGAAACGTCTTCAACATCTTGCGGCTACGAACACGCTCTCAGCAGCTGTCGATGGTGCTGTTGCACTTCCTGAAGTCGGCTGGACAGCATCCATTCGAGTAAAACATTGCACTTTTCATTGCTTCTCCTAGGATGCAGGGAAGCCATCCTATCTTCTGTATTCAACAAAGTTGTTTAATTTATGTGTACGATGCTGCAGAATTGACACGAGTCGTTCAATGAACTTCGTTGTTTCGTTAGACGTTTTCGTTTTTCTGACACTAAACAGACATTTTCGCTGAACGATATAACCAACAGCGTTCTGTACACTAAGCAGCAAGCAAGCTTGACACAGCGACAGGAGCATATATGGGAACTTTTATATATACATACATTCACCAAGCGCTCAAATTCGCTCGAAATACGCTCACAGAAAAACCAATCCAGCGCATTTCACATTTTCACGAACAGCAAAACCGAATGGTTGCTTGCGAAACACTGAAGGCTGAAGCCTAATATAAGGAATCTTGCCACTTTGACGAACATGTCAGAATGCGCACTGTCCAAACGGTGCCTACATATATAACCCCGGTAATTTTCACTCTGCTGTGTACGGGGGCATGGTATAGTGGCTAGCGTACGTTGCTGCTGATTCAATGGTCGCGAGTTCGAATCCTGTGTGTTGGTTGTGAATTTTCTGTAGTTTACTTCTGAATTTACTTCTGTGTATTGATTGTATACGTCATGAAATGCATAAGTCAACCTCCAAATTCTCGGTAATTCAACCAGAAACTGTAATAAATTGATTTTTTTTTATCGAGAAGGAGCAACTGTTAGTCCCACCAGAGGTAACAGTTCGTCCCTACGCAGTTACCAGGCAAAAAGTGGAAGAAATCAGTTGCTCCCACAAAGGGGTAACTTTACACCCCAACATTTCGTCCTCAAAACTACTGAGGACTAACAGATCGTCCCCTCACAGTTACTCCCTAAAGGACGAATCGTTCATCCTTTGGGGAGTAATGCTTGTGGCAACGCAGTTACCCCCCAAAAGGACGAACCACAGACCCCTTTTCGCCCTTTGCGGCTTAGAGTGTGTAATTGATGAGTATATGTTAGTGCGTAACTAATCCCATGAAAGTCACGTAACTAATCACGTGAAACGTTCTCGCAAGAATCACGTAATTAGCGCATCTACTCACGTGCCATTTTCCCGCCAAAACCGCGTATTATCACGTAGAACCTAACGCCATTTTGCAACACTTCGTAATAGCTTGCAAGAAACCTAGCAAATACGTAGCCAAGCTGGTATAACAAGCTAGGTGACCACCAGCTCCT